>LUCH01017649.1:0-29077 GCA_013368495.1 Paragonimus heterotremus
TGTCTTGCTGATGACGCCTTACTTTCACTGACAGCTCGGTTGTTTGTTTGCAAGGTGTAGGCGATTTGATGTTGTGTATTTGAATATGGACGTAGCTATTTTCAGTATTTAGGTCCCCTTCCTTTCCCCTTCTTTTCTCTTCTCTCTTTCCATATAGGTTTTTCTTCCTTCTTGATTGTATGGCAGTTAAGCATCAGTGTGATTCACTGATGTATTGCTGTCTATGATGATGATGTTGACGATGATGTTGGCACGTATGGTGATGAAAGGTTTACAACCTACATGCCGAGTACAACGAACAATCGAATTCCCGATAGGATTGTCATACTGATTTTCAGAGCAGCTCGCTGTCTAATTGCATCGTTTGTCGTGCGTCCACCTTGTTAGTTATGTTTCGTTCCTTTCACTCGGAGTACGGCACTGCTGAAAAAGGTTTCCGTTTGCATCATTGGTTCGGGTTTATTCGTGTGAGTTATTCACTTTCAAGTTCAGTAAAAGCGGTTGTATACGTCCTGTACCCAGGAGCATATCCCCACTCCCACATTCACAGTCGATCAGAGTTCTCTGTAAGTTGTCGCCCAATGCAAAATTCGATAAGAAAGGAGAAACTAGACATCCCTGCCCCATTTTAATTCAAGTGTTAAAGATGAACGATAATCTCCATAAGTAGTACCCTGGCTCGACTTGTGATAAATCACTTCGATGATCTTAACATAGTTCTCTGACAGGTCATTTCTTTTCAGATGGCTCAAAAGTGCGAGGATTCTTTGATTTCCGGGAACATACTTGTCCGTCATCCCCACGAGTACTGTTTAAGCACCTGACGGAGCGCGGATGTGTGATAATTGGAGCTATGCTCTGACCGAACTCCATCTTGCTTCCAACGGTCATGTTCACACACTAAGTTCAGTTTAGATATTACAACATTAACAAGAGGCCCAAAACGGTTATCGATAAGAGTTCGTCCCCTTCGGTAGGCCTGTATCGCATGGACCAATATTAGTAGCATGATACTGGATAAGCTGTAGTCTTCCTTGTCCTTGTTGCTATAACGAAGACAACTGTGTTCGGGCGTTGATAGTTCGCTTGTCATAACGTGCTTCGTTTTAAGAGCCTTCGTTGAAATGAACACACACATTTCGGTGCGTTAACATTTTCTCACCTCTAACAACCTTTTCGTTATTACGCCATTTGTTATGATGGCGTTCTACCGTGTAATATCATCATCATCGTTATAACAGCCAAGAGCCTGACCAAAAGGTACTGTGGCTGGGGCTACCGCCCACCCCAACAGTAGCGCGGAATGTCCTAGAAGAAAACGTTACTAAGAAGGTTGAACATTATTAAAAGAAGACTAAGCGGAAGGACTAGAAATGGTATGGATACAGGTACGCCATTGACTGACACATCGTCATCTCGGATAGCGTCTCTAACCAGTGGTTTGGGTGATCACGAGGACCCTATCCAGGAAGGCGGCACCTACCCACCTTGCTCAATGGAGCAGTCAGGGTCTTCATATTTCGTGACCACGTTGTTGCTTGACCACCACGCGGTTTTACCCAATTGTTGGTGGCCTCAGCATATAATGCCCGGTACGGTAGACGATCAGATGGCATACAGAGTACGTGACCCAACCATCGCAAGCTGTGCAACGTAATTAGTTGACCAATTGATAGCGCATCCCGAGCGTTCCGGAATACGCGTCGGCGTACGGCCACATTGCTCACGCGATCAGTCTACCTAATATGGGCCAATTGGCGAAGACAACGATGGTCAAACACAGCAAGTCTGTTGATATCTTCTTTGTGAACAGGCCACGATTCCGAACCATAAAGCAAAATGGAGTGCACACAGGCATTATATACCCTTCCTTTCAGTGACAACCGGACGTCTTTTCGACGCCACAGATGACGCAGTTTGACAAAGGTAACTCGTGCCTTTGCAGTCCTCGCTGATATCTCATCGGCAATATTACAAGCTGACGAGATGGTGCTACCCAAGTATGTGAAACTGTTCACAGCCTCAAGCGAATTACCTGCGATGAAGAAAGTAGGAGTGGAAATGCCCCAGTCTTGAAGCAACACTGCACTTTGAAGGTGCAAAGCTCATTCCATACATACCAGTTCGGTCGCACAACCTGTCCAACATGGTCTGCATGTCTTCGGCAGAGGGGCTAAGTAAAACAATGTCGTCCACATACTCCAGATCGATCAATCTAGCGCCAGGAAGAAGCTCAACTCCAAGCCCACTGGATTCGCGAAGAGCACTCTCCAGAATGTCGTCCATGACAAAATTGAACAGGAAGGGGGAAATCGGACACCCCTGACGAACACCACTAGAAGTGACGAACGCTCGAGACAGTTGTCCATAAACTCTCACCCTGCTTGCAGAGTGAGCATACAGTGATCTCAAGAGATTCACGTATTTCTCTGGTACTCCCTTGCGAAGGAGACAGCTCCAGAGAATGTTACGAGCAACTGAGTCGAAAGCAGCCTTTAGGTCCAAAAAGATCACGACTGTCGGCTGTCTGTAACAGTGCCGATGTTCCAAGGTCGGTCGCAAGGTAAAAATATGATCAATGCACCCTCGACCGGATCGGAATCCTGCCTGTTCTTCACGTATCTGGCTTTCTCTGGGCTTAGTGAGCCGACGTGAAATAAGGCCAGTGGGTAACTTGTGTAATATATATATATACATAATCTAAGTACTCTGTTCTTTAGCTACGTGTTTACTGCACGTGATGTTTTTCATCAAAATAAATAACAGTTGAACAAAAACACGAAGTAGCCTTGCAAAGACGTGTTTGTGAATTATGTAGACTGGCTGTTCTGTTAAGTGAGCCCACTGACTGCTACCTGCTAGAAAATTGTCGCCGTGACCCTTCAGCCCCGTGATAAAAAATATTATCCTACCTGTCGGCGTACCGAAATCAACACGGTACACATTTATGCGATTAGCAGCTCTTCGTTCTTTCTAGTTTTTCTTTTTTCTCTCGTTATCGTGGTTATCTTGGTTTGATTTTTCGGTTAATATCCACAGCTCATGTTTAAGCGTTGAACGGTTCTGTCACAAAAAATATCACTTACCTTCCTCAGGGTGGCACGTTCTTTTATCGTTCATCACATGGGTACGTATGGACAACGACCCATCAACTTCTGCGCTTGAGTCTTCCTCGCACGATGGGATTTCTACAGGAATTGGTCATGCTGTCTCATCTTTAACACCATCGTACCCATCAACTGATCATACTTCCGCTGTCACACAATCCTCCAATCCTAGTGATAATTTATCTGGCCAGTATGTATCACCTGCTGTATTAACTTCGGAAACCACGGGTTTGATGGATAATACTCCGAGTAATGTGGATATCAGTGCGGTACCTACTTCGTCTTCGTCATTTTGTGGAGCAAGTAAAACAACTACAACTGTACCTATGATCCAGTCAGTGCCTTTCACGAAGACTTCCGCCGGTCCACCAACCGTTTCACCATATGATTACATATATCACATAAAATGGATCTGTTTCCGTGGTGCTTCTCGACCAATTGTCACACAAAACGAAAACGGTCCTTGTCCGATGATCGCCATAGCTAATGTATTACTGCTCAGAGGTACGATGAACATACCTGAGGGTAGTGAACTTTTAACCGGACAGCGTCTTGTCTCTCTTCTCAGTGAAATATTATTATCGCCACCGGTAATTTTTAACAGTAGAATTTCTAACATTTTACCTACTAGTGTCTTGAAAGTGAACAATTGTTAAATTATGAAACAACAGTATCCGATGCGCTTAATCTGTTTCCCAGCCTTCAAACCGGCCTTGATATTAATGTGCGATTCACCGGGTGAGTCTTATTTGTGGTTTGATTTCTTCTGTTTGCAATAAGTCAGTCACTGTCTGCTAGATGTGGTGTAACCTGCGGAACATCGCATAAAGTTGTGGTAGTCACGTCGCTGTATATCTGTAGACTGCTTTTCATCCAGTTTTGGCCGACCGGATGCAACAAGAGCAGTAAATAGCGGTAATGACCGTTATAGTGTAGGTAACGAAAATACAGGTTTTATTTACAGGGCAGTTGGGTGTGTGATTTTTCTACGTACTTTTCTGAATAGCCTCCAGTGATTGTCAGCGAATAATCAGCTTTAAGCATTAGTAGACTTCCAAACAGATTGTACTTTGCTGTATATTGGTTGGAAATTTCCCGAGTTGGGACCTAAATTACTCAGTCTTTTTGGTCAATCGCCTTGTTCATTTTTTGACAAGGCATCCTTCTTTGACTGTGTGCATCACACGGCATTGGAATATTTTTGTGCCAAATTAAAAATCCCGTGGAAATCTGAAAAAAAACTGAGGAAAACTTTTCTTTCAGTTTTCACCTTTAGCTGCTATAGTTATGTGAGATTGAATAGGGGCCATGAAATTAATGACCACAAATGAAATAAGGAGCAAGACGGATGAACAAAAGACAAACACGACTTTGTTGTGGTTATGACCACAGACGAGGTGGACTTTAGTAATTCCGTGTTAATCGGGTTGCGTCAATGGGAGTGGTCAAATTTTCGTCTTGATTACGTACACGTGCTCGACCTTAGCAATTCCACGATGTGAACGATTTGTCATTGAGTACGTTAACCTGGGTGGACTAATGGGATTTGTGTGTTAATCGCTTTTTGTTACTGTAGATACTCTTAATGGTTCAGAAGGTAATTATTCTAAATTATCCATACTGTAGGATCGAGCGAACCGACGACAACCAGTTGGGAATAATACAGCGAGTAGACAAGGAGTATATTGTTGACTTGTGAGATCAACGCGAGAATTACCGGATACAAATACAAAGCGATAACGGATCAGAGCGATAAGCGTGCATGCAGCATGGTTGTACGCTCGAGTGCGCGGGGCCGTTGTCGGCATCCCTACTCGTTCAAACAAATGTTTAAGTATATACAAAGGTAGGAAACAAAAAGAGTACAAATGGCACTCGTAGCTCTAACATAGTTAGCGATAACGAATTGGGTCGCTACAATACCCGTATTTTTATATGGAGTGGAAAAACTGTATATTCGTGCTATGAGAAGCGTTGGATAGTCTGCCCACGAAAAGTAGCCTTATCGGATCGAATGTTCTCAATGTTTAAGGTATATGCGTCGTATACTTGACAGATGGCATTGTAGTGTCACTCTTCATTTTTGCTTATCGAACCATCTTTTGTACTAGTTACCTATAGAACTCACTGAACTGCTAGGATGTTTTGTTGGTACACATTGTAGTGAACAAGCAGTTAAAACACCTAATATAATGCATAAATATGATCTTCGAGATTGATGGTTTTTAACAGGGTGTAATACATGCGACATCAGCAAGGTTAGTAGCAGTGTCAAATCAACACGGTTTGTTTCCGTAGTACGCAGTTCGCTGCCCCTAATCCTCCTTCAAAGAGATAAAAAAGACAGCAGAACAGTTTCGCTTTTCCCCGTGGAGCAGGAACTTTCGCGCGTTGTTGAAATCGCAAATCGTGATGCTCTGTGCTGTTGAAAATTTACCCCGATTATTCGCCATCTCTACATGCTTGCTCAAATCGATCAACCCTCTAACAGATCATGTGACGGTCGCAATCAGGTTCACCGTGACGGGCACGTTAGGTGAATAAGAACGGGCTAATGGAGCTGGCATCTGGTCAGTCATTCGCTTGTGCTGACAGGGCAATCTTCTACCCACGTGGTCAGGAAACGTCATTGTCATTTATTGGATTTACCCGTCACTACTAACGCTTTTCTTGTAACTCATTCGCCCCCTTAAAGACCTAGGAACCACCTTGCTGGAAGCAGGCATCTATTCACCTCGGAGGCTGAATCGCCTCCGCTGAGAAACGTTTGTGTGAACTCAGTCGTTTTCACTCATTGTGTTTGCTTCGGAGTTCTTACTTCACTTATATTGATTTGTGACACTAGGCCTTTTTTACTTGATGTAAGACCACATTACTCCACATGTGGCTTGCCCTGCGCCCATTCATTCATTGACTTCCCATAGTGTTAATTTCTCCTCAAGTCAACGAAGCTGCTATGTGAGACGTTAGGTTGCATATCGGTCGGACGCTAAAGGACGGTATCAGTAAAGATAATGGGCAACCGATCGCCGGAAACTCATCTGTAGTTAGGCGCGGTTACTTAGGCAGCGAACATTTGATTGACCTTTTATCCAGCACCGACATCGTATTTCAGTTTGCCATGCACCTGAACTTCGACTCGCAGCTCGTTTGAATCGTCGCCCACAGTTAATGTATTCCTGTCCATTAGAACAATAAGGTCAATCGTTTGTTCAACTATAGCTTTTGAATTATAGAGCATTCTCCCATCATGGTCCATCGGGAATAGCCTAACGGGCCTCTGCTATCATTGTCGGCCTGTGCCGAAACTGTTTCTTAACGATACAGAGCCGCTGGTACCGGACACAAGAAAGACTGAAAGTTGGTTCCACTTGATGAACCATGGATTCACTTAGAAAATGGTCATCTTTTTGTATTCCCAGATTGTTCACTGCTCTATGGATTACCAGTTTGACGTTTCCTGTCGTGATGAGTGGATGACTTCTTTAATCAAATCTTTGATTCATCTGTGCTGTGGTGGCACGTCTCCGCCATAGTTTGTATGCGATTCTGTTTGTCACGTGACAGAAAAGCTGCACAGTTTCCAACTTCGATTCCAAAAGGTCCACTGTGTGCTGTATGACATGCCCGACAACGAATGCCGCTGTTGTGTATAATTTGGGTTTATTTTCGTTTGCTCGCTTGACCTAGAAAAAAGCTGGTGTTGCGCCATGTCGCCGTCACAAAGTTTTTTTTGTGAGCCAGTAACAGTGGGGTTTGTGTTAATTATGGTTGATTTTGCGTAATTAACCCTGTTGTAGATTAATTTTGAATGGACGTTGCCTAGAACTGGTACCCATGTTCCATGTATAGCTTCGTTTCGCCAACGAGTGGAAATTAGTCGTATGGCCTTTATCCCATTTACTCTCAGAGGCTCATGAGAATTTAGTTAGTGCTGTTCATCGCAAGTTGTGTAGAAAAGCGTCGACTGTTCGTTAACCATAAGACTGTGTATTACAACTGTTCACATGAGGACTACGTAATAACGTTGGTTGCGTCCATTTCCCCGCTCATTTGTTTATCTGCGACTGAAGACTTAGTCTTAGAACAGTAACTTCATTCCAAGGCTCCACATACATATCGGTTGTTTCTCTTTCATTTCTATATTTAGTTGGTTTATGTTTATCTCACGCATGACCTACTTTCTCTTGTCCTTATTCTCTACCAGAGTATCCGCTTTCGAATTCACTCCAGCGCTAAGCATATTTGATCTATTCAAGATTCCCCTCTATCATGGTTGGCTGGTTGAACCGGAAGATATGGCACTGAGTTCAATTATAGGTGGTCGATCGTACAACCAACTTGCAGAACGAATTATTGAGCTCAAAGCTTCAGCCGATCCCGAACTGAAAAACCAAGGTAATCCGATTACCTGTTTTGCTATTGATTAGGCACTGTTATGCATTCTTTGTCATTTGAATAGATTTTTGTAGCGTTTTCTGCACCTTAGTAATTTCTTTGTATTATCTCTAGATAGGTTTCATGCGATCTGTCTTCAACTAATTTTACAACGTTATAAAGGACAACTTACTTTAGCGTTCTCTTTGATCGGCCATACCCATAAAAACGTTTATAATCATGTTACACTTGTGTATTATACGCTACTCCGTGCTGGGCGAAAGAAATGGAGACGCACTTAGTCTGATATTCAGTGGGCTATTTTGTAGCTGTTGTGAATAATAGCCGGGCTCCTGAGCAAATAGCGTACAGACAACAAAAGCAAACTAACCGTCACCTAGGATAGTAAGTTTAGTGAGAGTTAAATATCAGACGGAGATTGGCAATCGAGCGAGCAGAGTGAGACGAAAGTGCTTATAACTCTTAACTGGAGACCTGACCTTGTTTGAAAACGTAAGCGCACGACTCAGAGACTAGGACTGCGAACTGGACACTAAGGATCTTGTTTTACCGCATGCATTTTCGTTTTCTCATCTCTAAGTAGGTCTCGTTTGGGTTACTTTCGACTATTTTCTTCTCGGAAAGCTCCTAGTCAATACTGTTTATCAATTTCAAATGTGAGATAGTTCGATTGTAACCGCGTCGACTGCCGATCTTATGATTGTATTTTCTGATGCGCTTTCTGTAATTACCTTTGTCTGAAATCGGTCCGTCCGACATTATTCATCCCATGTGTGGTTCGGTGAGTCACGTGATAACGAACATCCCACAGTGCGAAAGTTTAAAACCTTACAATAACCTGTTTGCTTGTATGATTTACTGGAATGACTCCGTTGCTGTTCATCCTTATTTGATATTGGAACACATTTCCTACCCAAATATGCTGAGTAGATGCTCAGTGCTATACTGGCTAGATGACTAACATTCTCTGTTTACCTTTCCCGTTAGGTGCACTTGCCGAAGACTTCCTAGATCAGACTGCTTCGCAACTTACCTATCATGGACTCTGTGAATTGTCGTCTACAGTCTCCGAAGGTCAATTAGCTGTGTTCTTTCGCAATAATCATTTCAACACGATTTTCAAAAATGACGTAAGCACGGGATTCGCTTTCTGTTCACCTGTTCGCTTTGCTTATCCGCTTTTATTTTACGCGTCTAACTTGCTTTGCTATTTCGTACTTTTACCCCCTTTCTTAGGTCAGGGTCATTTCAGACCTCTGATAAATGACTGGCACAAGGCTTAGTACAACAGAATGATTTGGAGATTGTTCGATATTGATTTCCGTATTGTTTCACTGCACTTCGAGAAAACGTTATTCATACAGTCGTTTGTGTTTTGTTGCGTTTAAGTACAGACGTGAATAAATCCCAGAGATCGGTAATGACGGGGTTACTCAACGCGCCTCGTCGTTCTTTACTTCAGTACACGAAAAGAGTAGAGGTGGTAAAATCACTCAACAGACGCAACCGGACGTAAAAAATATATAGCTCTCGATTCGTCGCAATTTTGTCTGTGTGTACTTGCTTCTTGGCGTCGATCGCCTAGGTGACATTTGTAGAATACCCACGATTTTCTGCTTCGCATATTTTCAAAAGAGCTTAAACTCTGTCACTTATCTCCCTATGGTCCCCAGTAGTTTCACGGTACTTCAGACATTTCATTTACGTTCTTTCGGGTGCTTTGAAGAATTTATTTGCTCCCCCCAAATGAATTTTTACACTCTCTTCATTTGTCAGCCTTTATGGTATTTGTCGATCAATATATCAAACTGGGTGGAATTTTGCTCGATTTGAGTGAGTGAATGAGTGACCTATGTGGTCAGATGAAATATGGTGACTGGGTGAATGGTTAGCAGTCAACAAAAGTCACGTAAGTAAGCGGTGCTGAGTTTAACAACCAATAGCAAGTTGTTTTATTTACTCTGATGGAGTGTGTGTTTTATCAGTGCACGCACCTGCCTATGCGGCAGGTTGAGGGCAAGGGCACCGTGCTTTACAGTCATGTCTGCTACGTACGGGCGGTTGCTGTAAGCTACCCAGTCCGTTTTTTTGTTAAGTGTTGTGAAGATGCTATTTTCGTTTTTCTGAACTAAGACTACGCTCCACACGACACAATTTGTCAATCTTCTCGTTCCCAGGGACGAATATACGTACTGGTCACGGATATGGGTTTGATAAACGAGCCGGAAATTGTATGGGAAGCGTTGGATGATGTGGATGGTAATACCCAGTTCGTCGATTCATCATTCCATCTCTACTCCCCAGTGGCCCCACAAGAAGACATCCACTCTTCACATGCCCCTGTTTCTGGCTCACACAATAACGCTTCTGATATGGGAGAGCAAACTGTTGCTCCGAAATCCTCCATAACTGGACCTTCTATCCATGCTTCAAATAACATCACGAAGCCAGAAAGTTTCCGCGAAAAATGCGATACCTCTATTGAACAACTGGAAAAAGCATGTACAGAGTGAGTTAACAAGCAGTTGTTCTCAACTGTGTCTCATTTTGTTAAAATGATCTTTTCCCAACAAATTCTGTCAGCGGGTAAATATTTTGAAGCTTGGGTTGCGATCTTGCATCCTCCACTGTAGACTTAGTCGACTGGTATGCGACCATCTTCCGATTGAGTTGACTGACGCGAAGCTGATGAGCTTATTATTTACTCATCTGTATCTGGACCTGTTTGCGGTATAACACATTTCTACTCTTGGCTTCCATGTGTAGAACAAGTCTGGTTCAGAGTAAGATGTGTATTCACTACACCACACGCAAAGTCTCATCTAGTCTTTTATGGACACTGTATATATAGGTCAATGCCAAACAACCTGATTGGCCAATACAGATATGGCGTACACGATTGGCTGCACTCCACCACATATGCTGCTTCATTTTTAAGCTTTTCCTTGCAGCTTTCGTTCGGTTCGCCATTTCGTGGAATGTTGGTTATCATTTCGAAAATAGTAAAGGATAAAATGTACGATAAGTAATAGGTGTGTTTAGTGCGGATTGGCGTTTTGCCCGCTTTCGTTTACCGAAGATGTCTTTTCTCACCTGTTCTTCTGTGTTGTATTGCGATTAATGTTTTCGAGGATCTGTTGGTGTAATTCTGGTTCGTTCTGTATGTTTTTCGACTTTTTGTGTTTTCTTGGTATGGTGATCAGGCTTGTGTGCTGTTGTTTTGATGCGGAGGACTATGCCCACCAACGCTTCGGTCTGTCCAGATCCAACCATGTCAGGTAGATAATAGAGGAGCAGGCAGACAAAAAGGAGTTATGCTGTTCAGTTTATATGTCGCACTACCTACTGCGTGGGATTGCCTGATCACTGAGACAACCTTTTGACTACACAGCATAACTATGTTTGTAGTTACAGCATTACTGTCGACCGTGTGTGAAAAAAGAGGATTACTGAAGATACCCTCAGAAAACCAGTACTCCAATGATGTAGCAATCAGAATGAGACGTTAATGTGTTATTCACTGCACCCGAGATCAGGTTGGATCCTCACTGCCAAATGAGTCAGACCGTTGAGTCAACGTCTACCGTGGGATCCTCTAAGTAGACCCTATATTCCGTTATCTCGTAGTTTAGGCTTTCCGATCGTTGCATGCGGTTGGGGTCCCCTAAGAAAACCTCGTCACCTTTAGTCCCGCAGGTTAAACTCTTTAGTCAGGGGATCCATCTGGTGTCCCTCAAATCACTCTACTCGTGGTTGCAGGACGCTGCCCGTCAGGATGTGGAATGTGTAAGCTGCCGGATCGACAACACCAGATGGCCGGAGCTCTGCACTACACTTGATCGCAATGAAACTGAGCCACTACGTTATCGGCGCTGCCACCTTTACCTAGGCAATGTTTTCAGACCAACAAAAGTTCCAGAAAGGAGGCGCTAATTGTACATTCTACTGGATCGGTTACCCATATTTGAAGCACAGGTTGTCTGATTCTCGGTCACTGGTCGCCTCATTCCTTTGACGATAGACAGGACATTACTCTTCGAACCATGTCCGTGTGCATTCGAATTGGTTGAGATTAGTCTGCTACTTTCCTCAGTGTCACGCCGATGTTACAATGGATCAATTGTGTGATCTGCACCCTGTCACAATTCTCTGGATGCCGGTGATTCACTAACTGTTTGTTCTGAGTGACTTAAACGCGCGAGTTAGGCGCGGCTGAGCAGCCTGACCGGGGTTTTTTGGACCCCACAGCATTAGTGCAGTCATTGAGAACGGTGATCCTCTGGTCCACCTATGTTCTACCCAGAGGTTGGTTATTGCTAGATGCGAGCGATACCACGACGTGGACTCTCACGAAGAGATCACCATTTGTTTTACTACGTGATCGTGCTACATTCGCGAGATACGTATGATGCGAGTGATTCGTGGCGCTGAATGTAACGTGGATCATAGGCTGGTGAAGACTCGATTATTTAATCTTATTTTCAAAACTGTCTTTTGTAAAGTTTCCGAATAGCGGCGGAAACTGGACGTTAGACGGCTGGAGAGCTCAAAGATGAGTGTGGTGTTTCAACACGCGCATTACCATTCGTCTGAAAGACACTTGTATCCATTATTTTCTACGAGTTGTGACAACACCTCAGGGACCAGATCACGACAACAGCCCTCGAAGCAAGCAGTATCCAGCGCCAGAAACGCCCGGACTGGTTCAACGACAACGATGCAGTTCTCTCGAGCTTGCTACTAAGGAAGAATGAGGCGTCTTCTGCCTTCGCGATGGATCCAGATAATGAGGACCGAAGAGCCACTTTTCTGGGTGTTCACCGCCAACTCGTACGGCGACTTCGCGGAATCAAGATGGACGAGTGGACAATGCAAGGTGGATTGATGCAGATTTATGTCGACTATTGACAGCACAGAATGTTCTATGATTCGTTTATAACGATTTTTGGCTCATCTACCTAGTCTACTAAAGCATTAATATGCAGGAATCCTAGCTTTTCGTGCACAAAATTGGAAGACATGAAATCCTTACGCAAACACTTTGGTAGTCTACTGAACCGACCGGCTGCCACTAATGGGATTACTCTGAAGGACCTGCCACAACAAGATATCAAGTTTCCGCTTGCTGTCGTTCTAGATTTCGCTGAGGTGCATAGAACTATTGGACAGTTGCGAAGTGGAAATACTGCGAGTAAAGATGGGTTGCCAAGGAAACGTTTAAAACGGTCCCTCAGAAGTTCGAGGATGCGCTGGTCGTACTTTTATTCAAAGGTAAGGATGGCAAGTAATGCATCGACAGTTTCCGAACGGTCGTCAGTCCACTGAGCTGCTCCAGACAAGTCCTACCAAGAATCCTGTGAAACTGGCTCAGTGCGAAAGTCTAATGTTCCCGAGGAGCATTGTAAATTTTGGTCAAGTCGTAGCACGATCGATATGATGTTCGCTGCTCGACAGATTCGATAAAACTGTAACGAAAGCATTCAATCGCTGTATGTTCTCTTTGTGAATCTCACCAAGGCATTCGATTCAGTGAGCCGTGAGCATTGTGAATTTCTCTTGATAAGTTTGGATGCCCAGCTAGGTTCGTCAATTTAATAAAATTTTGCATGTGGATGGGAATGCGAAGGTGCTTTCATGTGGATCGACCTCTGATGATGATGACGTCGTCACTTACTTGAATCAAGGTTGCGTCATTGCTTCAACCCTATTTGGTTTTTACTTGACGGCAGTGCTCACAGTTGCTCTTCAGAACTCCAAGTACGGTGTTCAGGATGAAAAGCTCACGGATGGTCGTCTGTTAATTACCCGACGCTCCAAGCTAGCTGCACAATTTGACTATCCACCTGCTGTTGTTTGTACATGGTAGTGCGCTGTTTACATACAGTGAAAAGAAACTGCGGCGATTGGTCACGTCCGAAATCCTTGTCACTGGTGACATTGCAGATGATTGTTCAGATTTCTGTTACTTGGATAGCAACCTGCTAACGGTTCTCACACAACCTACGTAGTCAAAGCTAATGCTGCTTCCGGACGTCTTAAAGGACACTCATGGTGGTGAATAGCTTGAAGGTGAAAGCGAAGCTGCTTGTGTACCTCGCGTTTGTACTGTATATTTTCGATATCTTTCTACCCAGCATAGATCTTACCATTGGAGTTTGTATATTCAGTTGCTGGATACTAAGGATTTCACGTTCATACCAATTTTACAATTGGCCAACCAACACTGGCCGGTTGAACCACAGAGGCGTCTATTCACATGCTTCTTGGTCTTCGAATGTACACCAGATGCAGTGTGTGTGTGAGTGGAACCGTAACTGGTACAGTGGAATCCAATTGTATTGACGGTTATGCAGAGGCGTCTTTCGACGTCGGTCATTATTAGACTGAACCGGAAACGGGTACCGTCATCCGTACATACGTACAGGTCACATTCACACTTGTTTTTGCGAAACTGCGCCACGGATATTGATTGCATACGTGATGGATCACAGTGTGCACACCGGTCAACTTGCCTACCTTTTTTCAGTTACTGAATCATTCAGGCCGCTGTGTGCGTTGTTCGCTGATCGTGCGCAATCCGTGGAGATGTCGATCTCAGTTGCCAGTCAGGTATGAAGTGAAGGTTGGATTACCACTTTTAGGCCGTCTATCTGTACGACCTGAACAGCCTTTTCTTAGACGGCGTGTACGTGACTTTTCTTTCTGTGTTCAGTATCATTCTGTCTTTGGATTGGTTTGTGTGATTTAGGCTAAACGTAACTTTGAAGCGACAATCTTATAGCTATTACACAAAGACGCTTTTGTTCTCTGTCAGTTATTGACTCATTTTCATTCTTCAATGGTCTTGCTATATATAGGTCGAGGAGTTTATTGACAATGACGCTGTTCGCTGGTTGTACGATTTTTGGTGAGCCCTGCTGCCGCAACTGTTCCTGATTAAAATTAAGTTGCCTGTCAACATCCCCCTCATGTGTGACCCAATATATCAAATAGTAACAAATATCTTGTGTACAACCGGAGATTTTAACACCTTTCATGTTAACAAACACCGTTGTCGCCTGCATACTACTCTGATTGTGTTTTTATTTTTCGGAGCATTCTCTCCAGTCACCGGGACTCGGCCGTACTTGCCTCTCCATTCGAATGGTTCACCTTTGGTGTGTTTATTGCTCGTTGTCCTCACTACCAGCGTTTAGTTCGCTCCGCTGCACCTATAGTGAATGACTCACTCACTAAACTTAGTGACATCAATGACTTTAACCCATCTAAGTGGCCTTAATCCCGTGGTGTGTTTGTTGCTTTTTCTGTGAAGGTGACTAGACCGGATCATTACACATAGATGGGATGATTAGGCGGTTATTCATAGCGTGAGGCCGATAAACTAGGAACCGGTACGTTTCCTTCATAAGCACATAAATCAACATTCGGGGTTTTTTTATGGACTAAGGTATGTATCACTGATTAGGTTTGTCAATTTTAGCCGTATTTTCGTTCGAAGTAGACCAGCTGTAAATTTTATCTGAATGCAAAAATATAGATAGTCTTTCTTTTACTTGTATCTATTTATGATTCATGTCTTTTGTTGTCAGTGATAGCAGTTTGGTTGAACTGACACGTTCATACAAGGCGGATTCTAAAATGCTTGTTTATCTCAGACACTTATGTGCAGGAACCCCGAAATCTGTCGATCCATGTACGGATCTTGCAATAGCTGCTCGACTTCAGTTGGAAGAGATCGAATTGTCCATGACGGGAACGACCAAAGCTGCGACTGGACGTGCTCCGGCTTCTTCGGCGTCCGGGAAATCCGGAATGTCATCCGATAAACTGACTGGCATTTGCTCTGAGTAAGTCCGAACTAATTTTGTGATAACTTCGTAAATGTGTTCTGAGATTCCAAGTATGAGTTGTACACATGTCTATTTGGGTAGGTTGATTACACTGTTGAAACCACTATTTGTGCCAGACTAAGTTTTAATCGCGCCCACTCCGTGCGGTTCCCGTTTTGAGATGGGCAAACGAACATGGATATCTTGAGCGGATATGGTTAAGCTTAGAGTGGTAGAATTTGTTGAGGTGGAATCAATACTGTTGATAATTTTCGCGGCAAACTTCATTCAGTCAATAGAAATAGACTACTTGGTTACCCGTATGAGGACATATCTATGGTACAGAGTAGAACTCTGCTGCATTATACGAGCAATATTGAATGGTAAAATGCTCACACTAAATCCTTAGTACTTGAATCTTTACCGGTATGGTCAGTTAACCAGAATAGTAGCTTATGCATCGGTTGAGTGACCATCATCCTGTTCTATAGGGTGTGCGCATCACCTTTACATCCCACACCTGAGAATCTCCTCAGGTCTGTTATTCCGTCCATCTTCTCGAGGTTTACTTATGACTTATTGTCCCGAATAGCTCCGAACTTTGTCAAGCTCGTTAGAGTTGTGCTAGTTCATATTACGATGCTACCTCGTAACGGAAGAAAAACATGAATGCTTTTGTGTAACGAAAGGCATGTAGTGGGTCTTCTGTATTCCTTGTTGCCAAACGATTCCCAGTCCAACGGTTACGTCAGGATGACACAATAACGCAACTGGTGTTGTTCAGTTGACTTCGGCCATGGCGAACATGATTGTTTTATTTTTTCTTCCGTTACGAGGTAGCAATGTAATATGAACTTCGTTGGATGACACTCCTCATCCCATGGTCGCCAGGTTAGATTGAGAAAGAAGCCTGTGTCATCACCAAGTCCCATTAACTGATGCCCTGGCAACTCGGTCTGATACTTGGTTGAATTCATTTAGAGTTGGCATTTAAACTCAACAACAATCAACCAAGCGGACCCGAGGGTCAGTCAGAACAGTGCTGGGCTGGCCGTTGTTTACAAAAAAGGACAACTCCGATCGGATTATCATGCCAATCCGCCCTATACTGCATTGCACATCGTTGTGGGAGGCGTCACCACTGAGCGTGGGAATGTTTTGAGATACGTAATCTCGCTGCTGCCTTCCAACCGTCGACCTGTCATACTTTCTCAATTAGACTCAGGTCGTATAAGGTTCATAACTAATGGTTTCGTGAGCTGATTGCCAATTTAAGACATGGTACTTGCACAACAGGGTTGGTTGTAGTCAAATAAATCAACACTTTAACCAGCAGAATCGACGTAATCCAGCCTCGTTTAGTATTTGAAGAAATCAAGGGCCATTCGTCATATTAACTGATGCCTTTCATGGTTCGGTTCCTTCCCTCAACTTGTTATTAACTCTGTCTGAGCTGTATATCTGTTCCAGAGAAAAAAATTTCCTCTACAGTATGTAATGATTTCACTTCTCTGTTCAATGGTTACGTTTTTTTCCATAGCCACACAAAATAACTTGCCTGTGTTGGCCAACTAGTCCAATATGTTGTCATTAACACATAACACATGCGGGCACACTGTTTCATTTCGCTATTCGAGTGAACTAATATAAAATCTCTGTAATTGTTATTTGCATTTCCACATCTCAGATCTCTCCAAGATCGCGGTCACTAAAACCCAGTGATTGCATTTAGTCGGACGGATACACTATTCATTCACGTGAATAGTACTTTGAGGAAAAGTACAATAATACATTTTTGTATTTAACAGCTCATTTGCGAGTTGGTCATGCCGTTTATCACAAACTCAGTGAAGTTGATAGAACAATATGGATGAATGGGAATAGCCACCAAGTGGTCGTGTTTCCGGTGGATTTTGCCCATCAATCATGCTACTTTTAAAATCTGCGAAGCACTGTTTTAGCGTTTTCCGTCGCAAAGACACTTCCAACGCGTAAAGTATGCGGATAGCTCAATTGTTCTTAACCGCCCAAACAACAAACGAACATCTTACATAATCTAAGCACACTCATAGACCATGCATTAGTTTAATCAAGGCTAACTTCCAAAAAGTAGGAAGTGCAAAATCAATTTGTGGTTGCTCTGAATAGAGCATTCTCCGTTCACTGAGAAGATGGGCGTTTACGGTTATGACTCCATCGTTTCATCACTCATCGCTTGCATACAGCATCGTTCGGCATGACCAACAAAGTTAGCGCAATGGACCCCGGTGACGTCGCACGTAGCAGAGATGACAACTCTTTCCAGGGTCCCTATTCTCCATTCCTGTTGATTTTGCACACCCTGAGGATCTCCGTTTATTATCGTCTCGTGGTGCACCTGTAGTTACCTTCTAACTCTTGCTTTCACCATGCTCCAGACACTCTCAATCGGATTCAACATGAACGAATAGGGTGCCAGTCGTAAGAGTTGTCCTCCATTGTATAACTCTTCAGCAAACACACTTTCCAGGTCAGTGTGACACGGTGCGTTGTCACATATTAGCACAATGTCTGACATGGTTCTGCTGATGTTCATCTGATCGAGCAGGGTTCCTAGCCAGCCCGTGCAGCCGTTGCTGTTGTATGCTCCCCGCCTCCTCGTATAGCCTACTATCGAGCTTCGGCTGTTTGTTACAGAGACGCATGCACTCGTTCCTTTTGGTGAACGTCCTATTGACCTCGTACAGAACAAATTGAAATTTATCTCATCTATCCAGCAAATAATCTTTGAATTTGCATAACATTCCATCAGTCGGTATGCAAACAGTCGCCGTAACTTCACATTCTTATTTAAGTTCATGCCAACAAGCACTTGGCACAGTTTCTTGACAGTTATGCATCGGCCATTTAAATATCGACTGATCGTTGTGGTCGACAACTCCTTCTCGAACTCAACCTGGACGCGCAATCTCAAAAATTGCAGTGTAACCGTTGGATCTGCGGAAATCTACTGCAACAACATATCAATCTCAGATTCTGTTAGAATCTTGCTTTTATGTCCTTTGCGAGGCTGCGCTTCATAACTCATGCAATCCACATGAAGCCATTTGTAAGCGGTATTACACTTGACTCCGTTCAGAAGGACAACCATACGCCAGTCATCGCCCCTTTTGAATGCTTCGATAATACGTCTGCGTGTTTCGGAACTGATGCGTGTGTTATTGCATCCGTCAACCATGTATACAACAGAACTAATGAAAATGTTCTCACAAACTGATTCACTCTCAAATTACAACTCGAAGTCTACCGCGACCCTAAACCTCACTCCTGTTGGACGTGAGATCCACAGACACTCCTGACCACTCGCACCCCATTGCTTGTCAAAGGAACCAATAAGGTCCGCAGTTTGATGATTTTGTAGAGACAGGGTCAGACGATTTGTGCTTCACTTTGACCGCTACCCCCGTTCTCATTAAACAAAGCCGCTAACACCCCTTGAATAACCCGTACAACATCCTCTATCAAAGTAGCCAATCCGAAGTGCTCTAATTAAGATTGGTTGTCCCTTCCGGTTAGTTGGACCAATCGCGTTCTTGCCGTCACGTCCAAGATTTTAACGTGGAAATTCTAATGCACCAAAGTGATTTGCTTTTGCATGAAATGGAAAATTTTGTGCCTAAAATAGAAACAGATATGTAAAAAGGTACAGTGTTTACTAGATAGGGTCTTCCATGTGCCAGTGTTGTTTTTTGAATAGTTCTATTGGTCTGGAAACTCTTCACCGGTTGAAGTTAAGCACACAACTCTTCGTTGAGCTTTTCTCAGACGAACTGAATGTCTCCGTCCGGTTTGTAGACGTTTACTCCAGGGCTACTCTGTTTGGACAAATGTGTTATCGTTTACTTGTTTATTTTTCTGTGCACTTTTTCCGAAACCATTTCTCTCCGATTCATTTTACGATAGCTTCCAATTAATTCGCCATTTGATGTAATTTTCGACTCTCCTGCTCTTTCGAAAAATGATATAGCCAATAAGTTCACGAGTGCTTTGTTAACTGTTTCGTCGAATTCGTACCTGGTCACTTTTTGAACCTTAAATAGTCAACGGAGCAAGCAAATTATGTATGCTAATTCGTCATCTGAATACTTTTTTGTCCAGCCGATGGATTTGACTCAGCCAGTATAAGGTGTGTGCGTGTCGTCTTTTATGATAAACTTTGGCAACGTATTTCCCTACGTACCGGGCTTTAGAGACACTTCAACAGTATGTGAAGTAGCATTTAGTCCGATTTGATGCAACCGTTACCCATCAGCAACAAAGGCGACCTCACTCATCTCTAGTAAACGACTCACCGCCAGCTCACATAAGGGTCTCATAATGGAAACGCATTCCACGAAACAGAACACGTTCAAACTACTCACGAATGCATCATTATTTTAACGTGATACAATTACTCTCAAACGATGGTTACTAATTAAGGCGGAGATTTAAGTTTTAAGCTTTGCGTTGTCGTTTTGATTGTTGAAATATTTGGATGTTTTCGAAAATAATCAAATGTTAGTGGTAGTAATGATCGCTTATTGTCGGGATAAAGATTAATGTAGTAAGTAAGGACAACTTTGCGCCCTTCGTACTTCATCCTCAAACTGCTCTAGGAAGTGCGACCTCTTTATCAGTAGCGTTCAAAACACTTATTTATGTTGATTCGTCAACAGTTGGAGGCCAATTCGAGTGGCGGATTAGCGGGAAGCCTTTATAACCTTTATAATCTTACACTTCGGCTACTCCATTCCCTGGTTGGCCGTTTAACTACAATCAAAATCATAATCACGTAACGTTCGATGCTTTCATTCGAGCGTAGTGTTGTTTAGTATCTTTGCAGCAGCCGCAGTCCTGCTTTACACATCACGTGTTACAGAAAGTGTAACAGAAAGTCGATACTATTTTGTCTGGTGATGATACGTTTTGCATCATGTGCTTACCTAAATGTGTACAACACACTACGTGTGCATCCGCCAACTGGGCCTCCGGATGTGGCTAATTGGCCGGTTGTGAATATTGTCAACGGAAAATTGTGGGGATTATGAGATTGTTATAATCACGGGAGTTGATCATCAACTCTGGGGTCGTGGTTCTGAATTTGTTATCTCGAATGCTGTTCTCCGAATTTCCACACACCACAATTCACCCAGCATCTCATGTGACAGCGAACATTGTGTGATTTGAAAACCAAAACCCCTGATCACCGGTGTTGTGTTCAAAGAACGCTTGTTTCAAGCGAGGGTTTATTGCCTGTTCAGTAACTTATAGGCGAATATTCCAACACGTTCAAACGCATCTGTTTGCACGACTTCATCAGTCAATTTTCTACATTAGAACCTATCCGGTGAAGTGATTCTCTCAACTGCAGATGTGCATCACTAAGTTATCATGTGCACAATTCGTTGCAGTGTTATGTGGTATCGATGACAAGTGAACGTACATTTTATCTGTACGTCGGTATATTTGGTCAAATGGCTGCATTTGACAATGTTATGTTCCAATTTTGATTCTCCATCTGTATTCTGCGGCTAACATTTGTCCCTTCTAACACATTCCATTAAGTAATTGTGTGAATCAGGATAAAAATCTTACGCTTATACTTACTGTTCATCGATGTTTCTGGTTGGTCCATTACAACAATTTGGTCGATATTCATATGATACTCTATCTGTTGGAAGACTGTGTACAGTACTTCTAATTTACTCAAATGTTCTATTATTTTAGTGGTTGTATGATTTCCCCATCATATACCTTTAGCGCACAAACAATACGCCACGCGCACCATTTCCATATTTATAAACTGGACACCCTATTTGCTGCTTTAGTTCAGTCTAATAATAAAAATGGTTTCAGCTCTTATACTAAAAGGCATTCGCTCCCTTATGACAACCAGTGTTAGCTAGATGCTATCAATCTGTTCTATCCTATTCAGTAAGAAGAGTCGTGGTGACCAGGGCTTAAACTCATGTTTGATTGATGTTGGACTTTACCATTGTACTATTGCGATCTCGTCTCTATGGTAATCAATACTCGACCATTCTGTGTATGCTCGCCTCAAATAGGCCATTTCACGCTCCACAAACTTGAGACTTTTATTGTTGGTGACTCAATTGAATGTGACTGTTCATAGGTATCTTTAAAAAAATCGTTAACGCAAATTGGTCAGTTATTCGTATGTCTCGCTCATGAATCACTGCACATTTGTTAAAAATGCAACACAAGACAGTTGTCAAACTTATGCACGTTTCAATGGTTGCATTCATAAAATCTCATAATTCCAGTTTCACATTCTTTCTAATTTGTTGGTGTTCAACTGAAGCTCTTCCGGGGATATTGCTTATAAAAAGGCTCTAATAACCATGCTGCTGTTTTTCGCTGCCTCACCGATCGCACGTTGCTAGAACGGCAGTTTTCGTGTGATATAGGCTCGCAAACTCGAACTCTTCATATTTCATGCTTTTTATGAATTGTTTTGATTTGCAGCCGAAAGTCTGAAGAAAAATGAAAGCATTATTCTCTCCAAGCCAGATAAAGGTGCTGGAATAGTTCTGCTCAATAAGACAAAATGCAGACCATACTAGGTGATCAAACCAAATTCGAGAAAGTGGAAAATTAGAAAGACAAAACCCCTCAAATAGAGAGGGTGTTGTTGAAAATACTACGTTCTGTGAAACAAAACGGGACAATTGACTGCCTCACTTTCGGACGTATTCGACCCATTGGAACCATAATTCCCAGGATTTCCGGATTGCCAAAAGTTCATAAAGCGGGTATACCTCTTCGACCTATGTTAGACATGTGCAGCTCACCATACCACTCGCTGGCTAAATGGTTATCGCATCTCCTTGGACCTGACAGGCAGAAGTTATCAAAACAGCCTACGAGACTCATTTGAATTCATTAACACAATCAATGGGTTAAACCTAACCGGACAACAAATGCTTTCTCTGGACGTATCCTTATTTACAAATGTTCCACTGTGGGAGACGATAAACTATTTGTGTGATTATATTGTGATTAACAACGTGGGTGTCCATATTCCCCCACTAGAACTAAAACAATTATTGTACTTTTGTACTGATAACATACAGTTTAAATTCAGTGGAGAACTTTATCGACAAACAGATGGCGTGGCGATGGGATCCCCATTGGGGCCGTTGTTTGCAGACATCTTCATGACAAAGCTCGAAAATGACCAGTTAGAAGAAGCCATTAGTAGATTTAGCGGTTACAAGCGATATATGGATGATATATGTATAGTTTGCGAAAATGTTAGCCCAACGGATATCTTGCCCACACGAACGCGACATTTACACTGGAAGCTGAACGTAATGATCAACTAGCCTTCCTGGACGTACTCAACCGGCGATGTGCCAATGAATCTATTCAACGCAAGGTCTATAGGAAAAAGGCCTGGAACGGACAGTATATCCATTTCAGCATCTTTGTTCCTCGAAGGCAGAAAAGGAATCTCATAAACTACTTGACTAATAGAGCCATGAGAATATGTACACAGGATACAGTCTCCGATGAACTATCGTTTTTACGCGCAGTATTCTTACAAAATGGCTGTCCAGAGCGTTTTGTAGACAAGACTATGCAGCGTCGTGAGAAACAACATAAGATGAACCTAGTGGAAAATAAGGTAGTATTTATCTCATTTACCATTCAAAGGGGATACGCTTGCCGAAACAGTCAGTAGGAGACTTGACACTGTCATCAATAGAACATTCTACGCTACAAAATTACGCGTTTGTTTTAACTATACTCCAGCTTTGTGTTTACGGCTAAAGGATAAAATGTCCGTTTCTGCGGCTTCTTTTTGTGTATCCTCATTTACTTGTTCTTGTGGAACTAGTTACGTGGGTCGCACGATCAAGCGTTCATCTGAACGTATCCGTGAGCACCATCCAGCCTGGATCAGCAGTCGAGTCACCAAGACAATTACGAGCGCGATTGTTTCACACCTCGTTGATACACATCATACTGTCAACCTGGACTCCTGTTTCCGTCCCATTTACCGAGTCAATGCCAGTCACTCAAAAGCTGTCAGATGCCGAATTTTAACCACAGCCGAAGCGATTGGAATTCGGCTAAGAAATCCACCTTTGCGTGCACAAAAGCGCTTTGTTCTGGCGTTGAAGTTGCCATGGTCAACCACACACACTATGACCGATCAAACCGTCATGGTTCCAGTGGCGTCATAATGGTGACTTATTCATACCAAAACATTGTTTCCGTGTGTGCCAATGACGTGTCTGACCTCACTCAAACTAGCTACTTGTTTTTGTCCGTTTCGCCCTGTTTCATATAAATTGTTATGTAATTAGCCTGATGATGAATAACCGAAAACGAGCTTATTCCCTACACTATTCGCTACACTATTTTCTGATGACTATCTTGGGGATTTTTAACCAGTTGTGGGTTTTCTTTACATTCTTTTTACCCTTCTTTCTCCCACATTTGCAGACGCTTATTGGAACAGGCTAAACAAGAGCTTGGTAGTGGCTCCGATCTTGATGTTGCAATACGCTTACAAGTGGAAGAAGTTGAACGCTTAAACTCACATCAGACTATCAGAAAACGTGATGGTGTTTCTTCGCCCACTCAACCATATTCAATCCGGTCCAACGCGGTCGGTGGCTCCCCCACCACTACCCACAGTACTATTGGAAAATCTGCTCCTCATCCATCTTCGACTATAGAGAACCGGGTAAATGAACCTGTGTGTGTGTGTGACTGTCGTTTATTAGTAGGACCACTTGTGTTTGATTTTTGACGTGTATATCTCCGCGAGACACTGTGCTACACTACGCGTTATCCTTTTTCCTGATCAACTTTAAGATAAGTAAATCTCGAAGTTAACCCTACTTTCGATTCTTCATCGGAGGACATTTCAAACCACTCTACTTGATTCATTTGTATGAAATGTTTTCTTAATCCCTTCAATCCACATCACGGAGTTACTCCTGTATCCTTGAGAGGTTTTCATATTTTTCCCGTTTTAATCCACTCTCACTGGACCCCTCTAACTTTTGGCGTTACCCGTAGGTTAACATTTGGTAACTCCGGTGAAGTTGTTGCCTTGTATGAATACCCAACTAACATGCTTTGAAGTCGGTATGAGCTGTTGTCGGTTTGAGGTTGTAAAAATGCGGCATTTTGCACTACATTTGGATTGACTCATCATCGAATCTGGTCTTTGTTACAACCGTCCAGAATATACAAATGAATCTTCAAATGGTTTCATATACGCCAAGACTTCCTCCATTCGATTAACCTTTACCAATCGATAACACCTTCGAAACAGACAGGATTACGGTTTGCCAGCCAAGAGACGGTTGTGTGTTGCAGATCGGACGCCTGGATCCCGCATGTTGAAGATGTCAAATGATTTGTGATGCTCAAGAATCAGTCTTTTCATTGCATTGTTTATTATTGAAGGGGCAAAGTTAATTAATCGGACATCAGAAGTGGGTTACTTAGCAAGAGGCTATGGAACAGTTTTATCAATAGGCTACCCAGCCCTCGCCGGTTGTATCGGTTTGTATTTTGCACGTTAATTGACCATCTGCCTATCCGAATTCAACGGCGGCTTTCGCACGAAACAGGCTGCGCTATGGGATGTTGGCTATGACTGTAATGTACGTCCTTCGTGTCTATTCAAGACTGATGGCCCTACCTTTTCAAAACTTCGTTCCTGTTTTATGTTAAGAATGTCATCTTTGACAGTTGTAATCATCTGCTCGGTGTAATCAATTTTAGACACACCCACCAATTGATTAGTGATACCTGTACGATTCCGTGAACAGTGTACCAATTACACAATGCTTTTCTTCATGTGCGGTATGCAATCTTGGGGAGGATTGCTTGTTGGCCGATAGTAAACGAAAGTCACAGGGAGAACGCGATAAACAGAAAACAAAAGTAAGTTACTGTCATGTGAGTAACAGATTGAGGATGTACTAGCGAGATCGGTCACAGGTCTGATTACGAGTGTGATCTGGTTGATCGACAGAACAGATGAAGTCGGTATTGATCGACTCGGTTTGATGCTGACCTCAAATGACGTCGTGTTTAACTGCGTCCTCCTTAAACATGTCTTATCAGGAGGACTTATGCTAATTAATAGTTTTGTCGGCAATCGTTGCTTTCGATTGCACACCGTTTGGTCATTTTGACAGATGTCCAGACTTCTGTAAATCTGTTGGTTCCTAGCATATGGCTTTTGGGCTTTCTGAGGAAGAGTTCATGTTGCCAGACATTATCCACTAGTCAACAATTCTGACGACTCCCAAAGGTCTCCGGATAGAGAGTTCAGTACAAAGTTGACTGAAGCCAGTTGAAATTCTTATTGTAGAATCTTGGTTGTTGACATGCCCTTTGTTTGGTGCGTCAGACGCAAAATCGGTGCTCATTTTCAATCGCTTTGTTTCGAAACTTCATCATAAGTTGACATTTGCGCGCAAAATCGATTGCCTGTACATATAACTTGAATTGATCACCTCCCCTCCCTTAATATGTCATTTCAGTAGACATTTATGAACGCCTTACTTATTTTCAGTGTGTATCGTCCCCCCCTTCCCCAAGCTGTTTAACGGACTTCAATCCCTTCTTACTACTTGGTATGGAGCATTGAACTTGCATAATTGTCTCTCGTATTTGGTGAATACTGCTAGAGTAAACTTCGTTATGCGATAGCTTCATCATTTGCACTTCCATTGGTACCACTTAAAAAATATTGTTTTCCTAAATTGTCGTTTGGAAATTACGAGAAATCTTAGCATCTCGGTTTATTGGACCTCGTTTTTGACGGTATTAAATTAACAGGTTGCACCAAACTAAAATTTGCCTGTACAAGCCTGTTAGTGTTCAGTTTGATCTCGTGTCAATAGAAAAGCTGGAAAACCAGTTGCCATAATCGACGGTTCGATGGCATCAATCGTTGCAGGTAGTTCAGTACCTATTGTAATCAATAAGCATGCTGCGGTAGACTGACATAAAAACTAAGGTAATGAGGTTATTTCTACCCACACTTACGTCTGGATTAGTTCCACGTCAATCATCTTACTACGCTGACCCGAAACACACAGTTATCATAGCCGACGATTCAATCCTCAGTTAGCGAGCAAATTTCGAATGAATCCATGTGCTTTGCCTGACCGACATGACAATTCACTTCCACGACCGTTTCGTCGTTTGAGATCAGCATCAAACCGAGTCGATCAATACCGACTTCATCTGTTCTGTCGATCAACCAGATCACACTCGTAATCAGACCTGTGACCGATCTCGCTAGTACATCCTCAACCTGTTACTCACATGACAGTAACTTACTTTTGTTTTCTGTTTATCGCGTTCTCCCTGTGACTTTCGTTTACTATCGGCCAACAAGCAATCCTCCCCAAGATTGCATACCGCACATGAAGAAAAGCATTGTGTAATTGGTACACTGTTCACGGAATCGTACAGGTATCACTAATCAATTGGTGGGTGTGTCTAAAATTGATTACACCAAACGGATGATTAGAACAGTCAGACATGAAGTTCTTAACGCGAAGCCGAAACTAAGGCGCCAGAGATTAATGTGTACATTTTACTGATGGCATTCATTTATTCGTGGTGCCCATCCCACCCTATTTGAGCCCGCGTTATTCACAGGATATCTCGAGTGTGTGGTACTTAATTTCCCAGCACTTTTTCAACTATAAGCTTGCTTACGTGGTTATATTCCCAAGTGTTCATTGTTGTCATCTCACTGTCAAAGTATCCGAAGTGTTGTACTTTTCCTGGGTTTTGGCCGGTGCCTCTGAATGACGTAATGCCCCAAACCGATGATCATGCCCATGGGACCGCTTATGCCTGACGAGCTTACTGGTGAATGGTTCAGTGAACTGCATTGCTTCGGTTGGGCTTCAAAATTAGACTGTCCTCTTATCCGAGGAAAATGGCGCTAACTTCACTCCCCCGCTACTTACGGGCTGCATTATGATGGCCTATGTACCTGAAAATTTCACTTGGAAACGCTACTCGTTTCGTTGCTTTGATCTGAGTGTTATGTTTGTGTCTCAGTTAACATACAGTGATTAATTTCCACCAAGATTCTGTTGGTTGTTGAAGGATTTTAATAATTGTGTTTTGAATGCTTGAGTTTTGACATGGGGTCTTTGTGTTCTAGGCCTCATTCCTTCTCTGTTCTTTCTCCTCTTTTGATATCACTGTATGATGACTTAATGACCGATCATATTGTTACCTTCAAATTGAACACTGTCCACACTTGATCGCATCCTTTGCGTTCAGCTATCCTACTTCGAAGGGAAGCACTAGACTCGGGTTTCGCGCTTGTTAGAGCTCATCAGTAATGCATATCCTCGCGCTTGCGACATGATCGACTTATCATATCCAGATGCTCAAGCACAACTTTGTGTGAACAGTGCTCAATTTGCCTGATCTTTTCGAAGGGAGAATAAATGGAGTCGCTCTGTTCAGTCCAGGCCGTGGCTCCGTGAGTTAGGTTTAAGTTACTGTCTTCATTAGACCAACTGGACTTATTTTACAAGCATGGGGACAGGAGTACAAACTCCAATCCTGACAAATATGTGCTTTAATACAGACGAGACTTGAGCCTAGTGCTATTTATTGAAGTGGGTTTGCCAAGAGACCTATTTTAATACGAAGGCCTCGATCAACTGTGGGTGGTGTTCACTACAACATTATCTGAATCCCCGAACTTCTGTTGTTGATGATGCTGATGTCCTCGAACGCTACTAAGGTTAGTACATTGCAGATTTTTGGGGTGAGATGTTCCGCTCGTCTCCTTTTTGCCATCAGTCTCTTCCCACATGTATTCTTTTGTTTTATCTCTCGATTCCTTAAAACACTTCTGGTTTGTTTTCTTTGGGTTGCATGTACTTTTCTTTCTTGTGCAGAAACAGGTAAAATAGCTTCACTCTAAACAGTTTGCAGCCAGTAGACTTGCTAAATTGAACTCTTTGCTATCATGAGCGTATTTTTCATGCAGTATTGTCATCTCGCGCAACTGCCTTTATGCATGTCTTAATATTGGATCAAATTCTGTTTTTATCTGTAGGAGAACAAAAAGGTGTATCCAGTACGACGGGCTTTAAATACCTTTTTTCTAGTTAAAACCAAACACTCGTATGTTTATCAATTACAAAGTAATGTCTTTCCGACCAATGAAAGTTATCTACTGTACCGTTTCAACCGACTAGTAACGTGAAGTCAGCTATTGCGCAAAAAACAAGGATCCACAAAAATAACTCCTATCTGAAACCGCGATCTACTGTAGTCTCTACCTCCGACACTTTTTTGGCGTGCACACGTTGTTATTATTTGCCCATGTGTGCTCGTATTTACATGCCAGAACTCCTGTCCCTAACACAGCAGGGTTTGCAGTTATACGTCCTATAGACTCTTGCCCAGTTCTATCCGTTTGGCTGACGTTTTCTGTCGTGGAGTTCCGCCCGTCATTTCTTGCCCCTTGGGTCGCTTTCACTCAGGGTTAACTCACTGATCTCGTGTTGTCCATGGTCCACCTACCATACATATATAACACGGAAAGTTCACGTGAAGTGACAAACATGCCACAATATATGAGACACAAAGAATGATTGTGAAATGTAAAAAAGAATAAGATGTTGTAGCAGAGAAGTACACCGGTGCACTCAACTATTGTGGTGGACTGTCAGGCAGGTGGTACGA
>LUCH01017650.1:0-28477 GCA_013368495.1 Paragonimus heterotremus
AGTTTAATGAAAACTTTTCTGTTCTATGTCTAAGACGTTTATCTTCATCTTGTACATGATTTTTGTCAAACATACCGAGTAGTCACAGACTATCTGTCCGAGCACAAATCATTGAATATTTTCGGGAGACGTAATTCGGTCCATCAAAACAGAAAGTAGATGAACTAATTCAGCCTTGAATATCAATCCTCCTAACGTGATGATACCAGCCTAATGAAAACAGTAACCTAATATTTTTGGAGAAACTATGAAATGTTGGGAGAAATGACTTCATCAGATGAACTGTCTTAGAAATCTGTGTAGGTCGGTCGATGCTCATAATTTACTAGTTTTACATTAAGCAAAGATAAACCCACTTCATTGCTCGAACAAAAGATGAATCCGTACGAAAGACAGTTGAACAAAGGGTTAATCACACCTGTTTTACAAAGTAACGGTTACCCTGGATGACTGGTAGATGGACGGTGTACCACAGTCATCACCCAAATAGACTGTCACTGTAGGCAGAACAGTGTCTACATGAAGTTGCTCCATGAAACAACAACTTTCTGCAACAAACGCCTCTGAGTAGTACATTATGATGAATGAACTCCGTGTGCCGGCCAAGACCCAGAGATCACCAACATCACTAGTCAGATGAAATCCGTCTACTAGGCTCACCTCGCGTTGCTATCACTGGCGTTCATGGAACTTTGTAGATAATTACGTACGCAAAACTGAGGGATATTTAATTTCAGGAATGAAAGTACGTTGGATTTAACGAATATAAGGTCTGCTACACGAGGCAGCAGTGTCCCTGGAACATACACGCATGCATCACCTTCAGTAACTACATACACCCTATCATGGTCATGTTATCACGTGCATATGCATCGACAGTGGTCATGTCACAGTACCACTGGATTTAATCGTGTAGATCGGACGGGACAACTCTGTGGCCAACTGAGCTCACACTGCATAAAGGGCTTGTGCCTCTGACTATCAAGTCTGTAAGAATGATAGACCAGTACCCAGAAAATCAGGCTAATTTTGTCCATTTTCAGCGAAAACCTTTTTCACCTATTATATCTGCTGCATCCGTATTGATCGCTTTGTAAGAAATTTTTATGAGTTCGAATTACATCTGACGTAGGGGGGTTTGCTTTCTATCCAGATGACGTCAAGTCCTCGGTTTGACGGTCTTCAAGTAGTGGTTTCTCTATGAAAGAGTATAACGTGGTCGCAGTGACATAGGGTTTTAACATACAATTACCGTTTGAGCTAGATCACGCAAAAAGCGTGAATGTTACTGTTCGATAGCCACACAGGTACCGATTGCATGGTCGTATACTGGACGCAAAACTGTGTGTACTTGTGCTTGAGCTTATTAGGAGTGGAACACTGCACACTGACTTTAACATTGCAGTATCCCTTGGTTTGCTGCTTGTCTGGTGGGGCTGGTTTTTTTTGCTGTGGACAATATTTAACTGATAACTTTGTATGTCCAGGTATAATGAAGTTGGTGAGTCTGCGGCATATCGTGACTGATATCCAGAGGGTGATGATAACAGTTTGGCGCGCAAGTCTAATTGGCTTGTGAAAGCTACAACAGAACATATGTTTCGTTTAACTGACCTCCAGGCTTGTTACAAAAAGAATTTCTGGTTCGTTTCCCATTCAGGTGATCTCTATGTGATAACTCCAAACAGTGTTTCTATAGGTCCCACAAGGCCCGTTGCAACCGTAACCAATGCATAGCTGACAGTTCGTGTTGAATATTGTCCATCCACATAGCCGGAGTGTGGGTAAGACAGCTAGCTTTTGGAAATTGCCAACTTTGTCCACTAAACCAGACCAAACATGTCTTATGAGAACCTATATCTGTATGGGCGTTCCAATTGCGAATTAAAATTATTAGTCTATAATGGTGGTGCTGTCAGTATAAACTAGTACCAATTAGTTCAAATGGATAGTTTGACTTGAGCAAAAGCTGCTATTTCGACTGTAGTGACCTGATAATTGAAAAAACTATTATGATACACGAAAGAACGGTTGACTTTCAGACGGAAGTCCCAGAACCAAGTAAACAATGAGTGTGTAGTCCATTTATTCCTTTTTCTTTGTCCAATTACAACAGGGACAATCGTGAACTGTGGATTCCTCAGTGGAATAGAAAGAAAATCAACTGTTGACGATGTCGTTTACTGCCGCTCACATCCAGAATGTTCGGCTTTCTTTCGTCTAACGGTAATACCCATTTACACTAAGATAAAGTGCATGGCGACTTCATGAACACCGTTGAACTATAAACCTCTCCTAAAACGGTGCACTCATATGAACTGGACGACATTTAGTATAAGGAAGATGATCAGACACCTGGACAGGCATCCAATTTTGCAGACGCTCTAAACAATGCAGATCAACGCAGTGATTATCTCTGTTAATCAACCGTCTCAATGTATGTGATAATGATTTCATAAATGGGTGACAGGAAACGATTAAACTGGTTATCAACAGTCTCAGTAGTCTCCTCACGTTTGATGCAGCTTTATTCCTGTGTAGGGTGTACGGTTCATCAAACACCTGGATCATGATGATGATCACTTAGACGTAATTTCGATAAGAAACTTTTTGTGGTCCCACGAATGCCGCCCCGGATACAATCATTGGATGATGTTGATATTTTAGGCTACTTAAATGCATTCAGTAGCGGGACTGTTGCTTTCCAAATTATTTGTCCTTATGCGACCACATCACGAACAAGTATGACTCTTGTAAAAAATCGTTGCGCCATATCGTAACTATTCCTACTAAAGGACGATTTGGAAAACTCAGCACCATATTCACTAGATGAAGTCGTTTGAAAAGATTCACGCGTTATCCGTGCATTATGGTTGGTCACCTGTTCCGCCTAGTGCACAGAAAACGAGACTGCAGGTGACTGGTTATCGGTTCATTTTGACTGGCTTGTTACAACCAAACTGGTTTGAATGACTTTTGCAAACGACCACAGATTTCTATGTTATAGAAAGTATCTTATAGACCTAGCACAAAATGATCGATATAAACTTGAAACAAGCTCAATATTCATGGGAAGATAAATTGGACAGTATTAGGAAGGTGAAAACCTATTCGACTGGTCGTTCATTCAACCTCAACACGATAGACAGTCTAGCGGTAGGCCAATCCAACGTCAGTTGAGGATACAACCCTGGGATTTGGCAAACAGTTTTAATGCTACAACTTGCGTTGTTTGCCAGATTCTCCGCTTTACTTTCAACCAAGCAGCTTATGATTTGTGAGGTTGCACATCCTATTAAAATTAACCAGTATCAGACTGACTTCTTCAATACTGATAAACATCTGTAAATCCTTGATCTCGTCCTCTGGAAATAGAATTTTTGCTTACCCCGGTTTGAAGTTTTTCCTTATGACTTGGGCGGACAATTTCAATTATAGCAAGATTTATGAAACTGCCCGGAACTCTTCTTGATGAATATTACAGTAAAGTATTTACGGAGGAAGATATACAGAGATATAAGCGTTATACCGGTGCACGCAATGATTCCCGACAAGAGCGTCCTCGACCAAATGTGTGCGTTGTCGTTCGGACCTTGGCCAATAAGGCAGGAAAGCCCTACTGACACAAAATTCAGTGTCGGTGACTTTATTTCCTCAACCGACATCATACGTTAGACTGACGCTTCGATCCTAACTCCTAATCACAACAAAGTTGAATAGAAAAAAGGAGGTTGACGGCCCTGAAAAACTCAACTTGAGATGATGATTGCCGGTCATAAGTCCTCTCGCCCGAACCGGGGTCTGATTTTAAACATAACCACCTAAATGGAAGATCCTACAACTTGCGAAGTAATTATGCCACAAATTGTATATTGTTGTAGACGAGAAGAAGCAAATAAATTGGATCAGAAGAATTGGAGTCATCGGCGTTAAAGCCGCCTACCAAAATTGGGTGACTTGACAGTTCGTCCGGCGAACTGATGTGTAATGCATACCTAGTGATCAGTGTTGAAAGGAACTATCACTACTGACTGAAATACATGTAGGAAATCACCGAAAGTGGGTAAATTTTCCCTAAACAATTCAGCAATATCACCCGTCAGAAATACATAAGCATTGCGTGACAAAAACATCCAATGGCAGTCCAATGAAGACTGACTGTGTTAACACGTTTTGAAGCTCACTGCTCTATCGTGATTCCAGAAGGCAGATTTGATCTGACAGCAGTAATGTATTATAGCAAGATGGGCAAGTGTACAGTAGAAACTGCATGCAAAAGCAAGTAGACACAATTGTCAAACGGTAAAACAGTAGACTATACGATGTCACCACGAGATTTTAGGCGGACCAAGGCCCATTTGTTCAACCTGGAACATCACATAACGCAATCCACTGTAGGCAAATGCACAGTTATGAGCATAGTAGTTTGCCATAAATGGTGAATCATGCGAAGGATTCTCTAACACAGACACAAGTTGTCAGCGTGCAGATACTTATTAGGGTGCACCACATCTCGTTGCCCTTAGCTGCCTTAATCCTACTACGAGAACACGGTTGGAAATCTGAAACTTTCGCCACAGGCCAACGCTGACCTATCCCAGTAGCACTCTGATAGAATAACCAATATAAAAAATGTGAATTGCATTAAAAGTAGTTGACGGACTGTGTGAATGAGAAGTTATTAACAAAGAGTAAACAGTTGCCCTTGGTCTGCAAACGTAAACTGTAGAGGAATGAAATGGCATGGTTTGAATCCGCAACTCAGTGGACTTCAATACATTTGTTACACCTGAATGCACCGAGGATACAAGTGCTGAGAACTGCAAGAACTTCAGTGCCGAGTGACAGTTCTATGTTTCTCTCTTTTAGTCAGGTTAACGGCATTCACACAGTAGCAACGGGATAGTCCATAATTCTGGCTAGTGGGCGCAGAAAAGATTGTCAACACACCACCTGACGAGACCGTACCAGGAGGTCATACGTCAGATAACCGACCACAACTCCAGCAGTCATGAGATTTTTTGTCCAATTGCATCAACAAACGAGGTGATGACACACGAACGAGTAATTATAGATTACAAATGCGCCAAATCAATAGTGTGTTTGTCTTGATTTGCACAGCGATACAATCACGGGATAGAAACATGTTCACAGCTTCACATAACGTTTTCGTTAATGACATTTATACAAAATTTCGAGGAGTGATAGACAAACTGGTGAAGTGATTGCAGTAACACTTCTCATCGATGGCATCCTCCATTCCCATTGATATAGAACGTCAATCGGCCCACCGCCGTGCAAGTAAACAAAACTAACCAGCAGTCATTGCATTACCTCAGCCTTGATAACCCTTCATGCATTTTCCATTGGGCTCAACTTTCTGACAATTTGTTCACTTTGATGTGTAGGCTACTGAAACACCCACTTCACAGTATGCTTCGAAGAATGTTTTATATTGGTGAAGGATTGGTGTTGATTAGCTTGCGATTTGAGGCAACCAATTTCATTCAGGTGAGAATATGCGCTTCAGATACTCTCAACACTGAAGTCATTAGAGTGTTGGAGCAAAATTTAACCGATCTAATGTCGATGTTTATTGAGACGTGTATCTCCATTTGACGGTCACCTATTTTTCAGTTGATATAAAACAGCTGCAAGCTCATTTTTTCTCAACACAAAAACAGCTTCAACGGCATGATGCAAATGTGTGCCCAATGTAGACTGGCTTAAGTCGAACAAAATGGCAAGCGGTTCTTCGATGTTATGGACCTCGATTCAAACACGCACTTTGCAGGAACCTCGGCTTTATGTGTACGTTTAACTTACATTTCAGTTATCACCGGTCTTGATTGAATGGCCATTTGTGAACTGGACACAGTAATCGGAATCGCCTTCTCCATGCAATAAAGTAGGATATACACTGTTAGCAACAGTAGCCCTCCTGTCCAACACTTATTATGCTCGATCAACGCCTTAATCAAACAACAACCAATGAAGCATTCAGCTAGACACTAAGATATTTCTTTAGTGGATGTATTCTTCACTAGTATCCAAACATTCCGAAGTCACTGCATAAGAATGTATGTATTGAATAACATCCCCGAAAAATGGGTATCTGCGGTAGGTCATATTTGTTAATCTCATACACGTGATCTGAAGAACTATACTTAAGCGTCACTCAATCGTGGGCGTTAGACCATAAAAGCCGCCTTTCGGAAAATCCATCTCGTCCTCGAGCGCTGTTTCATGAATAATGTATATAAGCTTGGGAAGATTTTTCCCTCCTCCCAGTATATTCCCCCGACATTTCGAAACTATAAACGCCGACTGAGGACGATTCATTTAGTAAATCCTCTTGTGTTTGATCTATCCAACACTTCGATCAGGCGTCCTGTAGATTAGTCATGTTGGTCTGCACGATAACTCCAAACATGCAATTCACGTACGAGGGACAGCATATCTGTTTTACTTGTGACAGTCGCAATTATTATAATCGTAAATGGCTCCCAAATACTTTGTTTAATATACGCACTAAACTCTGAATGGCCCACCAACAGTGCACTAACGTCCGTTCAGACAACCGTTAGCATGACTGTTTACTGTCAATCCAATATCGAGGCACGGCAAAGTCTGTATCCCATCTTGGTCAATTATTTGATTAATACGATCGGATATATTTATCATCTACGACAGAAACCATCGGTCACTTGAATGAACTTGCATCGCAACCGATAGCTGAGTGAACACTAAGTAATCAGTTCTCTATAACTTCTCAGTTGACTGCATTAACATGAATGTTCAGGCTACCTAGTCCAATGAACAAAAATGCCTCCACCGCATCCCTTCCTAATCCAATCATGTTTACATTGTGTTTACAGTATTTACTGATCGAGTTCACATCGCATATTGTCATCTTCGTATGATTTTCGTTGCTGCCGTTGTAGTAATCACCCGTTTTCTCCAACGTCGTTTTAGTTGCACCCGATTCCCTCGGCTTTTTGTTTAGTCGCCCAGAACGTCATGTGACCATTCTCCGATGAAAATAGCAACCATCCGATTCTCTCCGTGATTGTCCACCACCGGAATAGACCCGGTTCAAATAAGCTGTGTATTCAATACTTCCAGTATGGCTTTGCATTGTCAAAATAAGTACTTCTGTATCTTTGACAATGTTTAGAAGGTTCCTTTTTAGTTGTGTCCGTGAAGTAATTTCCGGGTTTAATCATATCATCGTTGAAACCAGTAATAAACATATGGGTTGAGAGTATAGATGAGGTGATAGTTGAAGTCTACCGTTCGGAGAGGAGGTGGTGCCGTTTTCATTGACAATAACTGGCAGTTATACTGATTGTAATGATCCACGTCTGCTAGTTGAGATACGCCTGACTCGAAAACGAAGCCTCAAAGTAACTGGAAGATTGCACTCAAATAGTTCTACCGGTGCGAATAAAAGGATGTATGAATAACTATAGCAAGCAAACATCAATCGTTCATGACTACGGTCGAGTTCGTGGAAATCAACGGTTTTCAAGTGTAGCCGGCATGGTTAGAGTTGAATCTTCACGCGAATCGGCCACGACATGCATAGCTACCTACGTTGTAGGCAGCTAAAACTATAATTAGGAAAGTGAGATGTAGAGAATAAACGTCAGCCAAATGTTTGAAATGTTGAATACAAGTGAGTAAACGGATTTCACCAGTTCGGGCACTAACAAATTTACAGCGTCCGCTAAAACATTTTTACCTCTGACAGATAGCTGGTACTGTTGTATAGTTCTGGCCCCCTACCCACCTACACCGAATATCACCATCCACACCATACGTGTCCATGACGTCGTAAACCCCAACTTCCAATAGTCACATCCTACTAACGAACGAAGGCGTTTCATGCGTCTCCAGAGCAAACCGGCATTCTTACGAACCTCGACAGTATGGAAAAGTTCGTCAGGGCCTCAACCACATGTGACAACTATGCTCAAAGACCATTAATCCGCAGCCCGGTGATTTCCTTCCACCTTCCGGCAACGAACTGGCGGACTGTGTTAACACCCCTTGGCGATCGTAAGTTTGTTGTTCAACTCGTACACTCTGTTCATCCAAGCGTTCTTGTTTATTAGAGCTGGACGTTGCAGTGATGTACCGGTAGAGTTGACAGGATGATGTTTAAGGATGGTCTAGTACTGTTCTGGAATTTCTGGGCCATCTGTATGTTGTATCGAGAGCCAAATGGGCACAGTTGTTTCCGTCAGTTACGAGCTAAACTTCAAATACTTATTAAACTCTTTCAGTATAGCTAGGCCTTTGGATTTTTCCAGTAAATTGAATATGCCCGATTTAGTGAGGGGAAAACGTCATGCTAATTTGAGATAGCAACAAACAAAACCATCACTGAAACGTACATATGCTATCAAAAGTGGAGAGGATACTGTCTAAACTGGAGAACCGAAGTGAGTGTTACCATAAACTTGGCTAGTTGTTTTATTCGATTATTTCCTCCTATAAGTGACTAGAAATTATTTTCCAATCTGTGAACCTTGCGTTGCTAGTTTAAGCTCATTTACTTCGATACGTATCCAGTCTGGTTTTGTTAGACCCACTTTCAATCATACCAACTACATGGGCAACTTACCGTTAGATACATCCCGTTATCTGTAACTCATCTTGAGTTTGTCTCCGCTTTTGCCTGACCATGCCGATATGTATCAGCAACCTTCTTCATTCATATAGTGGTTTGTGGTCAAATCCTCACGTTCTACCGTAGATTGCGCTTGAAAATGCATGCTCTATATGTCTCGTTTGTTCAAGTTCACCTCGATATCCAAGTGAAATTAATTAGAGATATTAACCCTTGGAATGCTTTTTATTATATCCCTACATTTTTCCATAATTTTCTACTACTTATCAGTAATATGAGAATAACTTACAATCGAATGTGGTTGATCACTCACAGCTGGTTATTCAGTCGTGCCTAATATGCGACCAATGACGCAGTGGTACATGGTTAGTAGCCGCCTCACGAAAGCGTGACCAGTACTTCAGTCATGTTCCTGACAACAGTATACACTACCAACGACCTCTCACATAAACGAAAGCTGAGCCTGGTAGATCTTTTCAGAAGGAGCTAACTGGAAAGTATTTAGGAGTGTGGCAGTTGCAATCAATTGTGAATGATGCCCAATTTACCTACTGATGAGTAGGTTGCACTTTGGTTGGTTGAAATTGAACGTCACTATGAGAAGATAGCAAATTTATCATTTCCACGAACTACCCAATGAACCGCTTCAAATGGAAGTATCATACTCTAGATTTGATTTTGTTATACTTGAGGAAGCGGCTGGGAGTTGATCTTTTTCTACGCCTATATAAAGCAACCAGCTGGCAACTGTGCCGGTGACTTTCCATTGGACACGAGCAAAGTTTCACATATTATTTAATATCACTGCTTCATGATAGAATTGAATGATCAGAACATTCCCATTTTGCTCGTAAAACTCATTCAACTTATTTAACTTCCGAAAATAATAGGTAAATTCCGGACAGAATTCTCGACACCCTTCACAACACTGATTTGAATAAAGTAAATCCACAGGATAATAATCCTCTGCATTTCATTTGGCAGTTTGGTTTTGATATGTGTGTTTTGTAAGACCAGATAAATCCAGACATATTCGCAGGCTGACAATTTTAGTTGGATTGTACATCGGAGTAGAACAACGATTTTCACTTCCTTGACAAAATCAACCAAACTAGTGTTTGGTTGAGGCAGATTGTTTATCAGTGACCGACATAAGAGAACAACATACGGATGTTGTCACTCGGTGCCACTTAGCCACAAGTAAACCCAGTACTTCGTCTCAATGGCAAAACTGGGAACATAAGCAGGAAGGTTTCAATCGAATGCAAAGCGAAGTTTTTGTCCAGCATTCTAATGAGGGAGCTAAAACACCGACGGGACGGTGGGTAGTAACGGCGAAGAGGGAAATGTATGAAACTTCGACCTGTAAACATGATTCGGCTGCAGATTTTGCTAAATTGTCAACTATAGAATGTCTGTTCGCCAAACATTTCTGGCAGCCACTGTTTGCTTATGCTTTACCAACTGCCTAGAAAATGCCTTTGAGTCATATTTAAGCATATGTTTAAACATGAAAGTTGTTTGTTGAGCACAAAGGATTTTCCTCGTTTTCTAATACATGACAGATAATAATAATGTGTATTTCACAGCACAAGTGCGAGGAAACACACTCGTTTTTGAGCTATCAAAAAGCATAGTTATATATAAACGTGCTATCCAAAGTTAGCATCAGCTATCGATAAGTAACTGAAAGATAATAGAGAAGAACATTTTGGTTTCAGGGAGAATTATTTCTTCATGGAACAAGTAGGTGATGCTATACCTAACTGCGAACTACGTTTGATTTTTCACAGAAATTTCACCCACAGATTGTTTTAGTTATTCGTTTAAGAACTGTGCGGAGTATTCCAGTAACGACAGGTTAGTGATTTCCAACTGTCACATACAAGTTCTTGATTTTTTAAACAACCACCACTTTGGTATTCTGGAATCACTTCAAACAAAAGACGTAGAGATTCATCGATATCCATGAAGTTATCCGGTAATAATGGATTCTCCTTCGATTTCATCTGGCTAGACGTTCTTAAGCAATCGTTATGCAGCAGCGTAATTGGTAGCTCCACATAGGGTCTTCAGTGACGATTTTATGCGCTTGAAATATGTTCCCTTCCACAATAGCCGCTCGGGCTAAATTGTTGGTTGGTAGCAAGACACGTCTCTCCAAACCAGTCGCAATCAATTACCATATGATTGACGAAGTTGGTGATCTCCGATTAGCATGTCCTGTATTAATGCATTCAGGGACTGATTCTACAGTCTGTTGTTCATTTGCGAAACTGCGGATATTTCCACCCGCACTTTGGTATTGTATTTCATGTCTCATACGTGGACAAAATCAAACGTGACAAGCTGATTGTTTCATCCAGTGACTGACTGTGCGGTGCAACACTCGTGTTGACTGAACGATAGCAAAATACAGCTGTTCAATTCAATGCCGTATTCTAAGGCCTTGATCATACAAATTTTCAGTTGACCAGGGCTACGATCAGAGGGCTAGTCAACAGAAAATCCCATTCGGCCGGTGAAGACATCTCACGCAATGAAAGCTGAATGTAGTTATGGTTGATATCAGAGATGCGTGTAACACCAACAACTTGCGCCCCAACACTAGGCCATAAGCACACCTGGATTTTAGCACCATCCTAATTCCCTTCTAAACGCTGTACATTCACTCTCGTATGGAGAGTATCCGCATATACTATATGCATCAAAACATTATCAACATAAATGAAATATAAACCTTCTATGGCTCGTATTTTATTTCACACTGCAAAGACAATGAGCACTCCCAGATACTTTGGAGAATGAACTACAGCACCTGCAACCAGTGCTTCCGTTCAGTAGCTATCTCCATGAATTCGTTGAACGCACGACAAGCCTGAGCATGCAGTAACACGGTAGCTGATTGTGTCCTAGCTTGGCGTCACCTTACAGTTGGCCTATCAAGGTAATAACCTGGTGAGAAAGCTCAGTCGACGACTTCCAGTACTAGTCAGCCGAACGTTCTGCACAGCTTACGCCACTAGGATATATTCAACCAGCCGAATGCCAATACCTGCGGTGAAAATGTCACAACTTCCGTATATCAAATCTCACTGTATTTACCTGTTTCAATATGGGTGCCAGGCTACCCACATGAGCAGATTGCATTAACTGTTGACCAATCTAGTATTCAAAGGTGTTCCGGCTTGGGTTGGAATCAAGCTGGATGAGACACCAGTGAAGGTTTTCACACCACCAGTGAAAGGCAAGCAACTAACATCTTTGATCGCACTTCACTTGTCAAACCTTGGAAATCAGGTATTATCGAGGATGGTTCTCAAACAGTCTACGCACTCAGAAGTCGAGGATTGCTTCAGTTTGCTGAGATTTTGCTATTCACAGGTAGAGACCACTCCTGTGCTAACAGAAGGCTTTGGTCATCATACTGAGATGGCAGTGGTGAATGAACAATTCTGTGGTCAAGAATTTCACGAACCTTGTTTGAATATCCCAACATTGCAGCATGTAACTAGAAAGATGCAGTAAAGTTTGCCATGTAATATACCATTAGAATTTGCTTTGTCTCACATTTTTCTCCCTAAGGCGTGCTCGTTGACGTCTACAACACTGACCTACATGGCGAGCGTTCTTATGTTAATAGAAAGCCAGACGATTTATATTATCTAGCTTCCATGATCCCAATATTTCTTCTCTTCGCCATCGGTCATATATATCGGACCACAACGTTCCACTAGCAAGAAGATCTCCCACTTCTCAAGACGCTTTGTAATCCCCGTTACCGTTACACCCAAACGCCGCCAGTTTCTGTAATCAATCTTCGATCCAGGTTTAGGCACAGTGCTTCTTCCCGATAACTTTGAGGTTAGCTGTTCCCTGGGAGCCTCTTGTGTTATTGTGACATATTGGTCAGCCACTCCTCGCTCCTATGCTATCTTACGCAAATCCACCATCTAGTACGTACAGAGACTGATCAACGGACTAGATGATCTGTAAGATATTCCCGGGAACGTTGACACAAACGGCGAACTTTCCTTTGTGCCACGAGAGAAGAGACAGCAATAATAACATCATCTCTTTCCTGTAGCCTCTAACCATTCTTTCTTTGACCAGCTTTGTACTTTCCATTTGATCTGTCCAATTCGGCGTGGCATACTGCCAAGCAAACAGTCTCCATCGGTAGGCAATGAAACATTCCCAGAACCCATTACTTTTAGGACAAGCGACTTGATCGGTCAGTATGCTTTGTAGGACAAACCCGTGGTGGAAATCAATGCATTTGCATTCATTGTCTTGCTTCCGCCACAAGGGCGACTGACTAAGTGCGACTAAACAATGTGGGAAAATAACCCCCATTCGTGTCTTTCACCTCCTTGTGGAAACATCACGCTGACTGATATGGTTTGAAATGGAGACACTTCAGTTACTCAAATGAAGTTGTCTATTCGGGCTGAGCGGTTTGGGGATTGCTTGACCAGTGCTTGATCAGTGTTTTGGTTTCGGCTTCCAGCCATTCGACTACCGATGACGTTGCTATCATCGCCGCCCATACCAAGTGATGGCGCGGTAGTCTGTGTTAATGCTTAACCGAGACGGTTTCAACTGCTGTTCCGACCGATGATCGGATTTAGCACATATTTATCAAACAGAGATTAGGCCCACCTCACGAGATGTAAACATTTCGATCTGTTCTCATCAGTAGCCAACCCGAAACAAGCAAATTTCATACAAACTGAGCGTAACAACAGACCAGTTTCAAAAAACTACCCGTTGACTGCAACAAGCTTGAAGAACGCAGTTTCAGCGATCCTAGTTGATCCGGCCAAATGGATCTTGTTATTGTCGCGCAATCATAACCTAAAACTACCGGCGATTAATGAAGAAACGCTGATCAGACACCAGTCAGTTTCGTGTATACAGAGGACGCTGACGCAATCAAACTGTTAGCTATATCTGTGGTTGCGTTAGAAGCGCGGAAAGTGTCAAAAGTATACGGTCCGTATAAAATGTGCCGGCTTTAGTCACCGACTGATGAGAGTAAAACTGAATGTTAACATCTGGATACACATGTATTCTGTCTGTTGTAGGTAAATGCATAGGCTATATTTCAAACTGTTGTCAAATTTTTCCCGAAAACCTAAGCCGCAATAGTTTGTGAATATTGGTTGAGATGGGCAACGCAAGAAAGAAACATCAACTGTACAAGAGCGCTGTAGGAAACAGGCTGCAACTGCTGTTTAATCAGACAGATAGAGTAGATTTGATGAGAAGCTTTTTACATGTGCCGAAGTTTGGACGATACCTCGCACAGTTTTCCCTCACCCCCTCAAGATAGGTTTACAATTCGAGGCTACATCCGATGTATAACCTTCATACAAAATGAGGAAGTGACGAAACGCGACTGTCGTGTGCATGGTAATGCCTGTGTCAGAAGAATTGCGTTGATGCAAGGGCTGCACTCATGAAAGTGAACGTATGTGTCGACCAAACTTTACCCCGTACAGGTTGTCTCACAGTTGGAGTCCGAACTTAAATAAATACCTAACGGACAAGCTTTCTAATCAAGAAGCATGAGCGACCGAGTATAACCCACGGTTGTAACCACAGCCAGACTAATTGACACTGCAGTGTACGCATGTTTATTTTCAAATCACTCCACCACATTGCCTCAGAGTTTTGGCTGCCGCAGTTTACATCCGATGACATCTGGCTGCTAAACGTTTCAGCTCTTGAAATACAACACTGAACTGGAAACCAGCACGCATCAGTGACCGCAAATGGTCACAGTAAATGGAAGATCTTCCACTAACAGGTTGTACCATCAAGATAATTTTTTCTCAAACGATGTAAACTAAAACGCTGCATTCATAAACGAAACAGATTTATTACTTGCTAGGAGGTTGCCTAAAGTTTAATTCTAAAGACTGCACATGATAGTGTTTCTGCTGATGGTTTAAAATCGATGTTCTCACTGCATCGAAGACACGCCACATTTGTAGGCCGTAGGTTGATTTGTCCACTTTGTTTCTGTCTGTCCAACTAGCCCTTTGTATGTTGAGGTATGTTAGATCTTACTGTCCTAAGTTCAGTTTGCTGGATAGCAAAAGCGCACAAATTGACATAAACGGATTTGTCATGGTGAGACCCAATCACATCGTTGAAACGAAAACACGAGAAAGACGTGCCGATAATCTGCTAACTGTAAGACCTATTGAAGTGTCGCTTAATCATGTGGTAATTTGAGAAAATGCGGAGGAGTCCACTGACAAGTGTAACGCAAGGCATGTGGGCACGGGATGGATCACCTGTAGGTCAGTTCGAAGACTGTTAAAAAACTGTTACAACGGAACGCGTTCACGCTCTGCAAAGAATTGGTCGACCGCATGCAACAACTTATTGTTTTCCAGCGTTGGTTTGTAACGCTTAAAAGATAATCCTATAAATTGTCGGCATGCTCAACAGCGCAATACCTCAAACTGTACTGTACACAAGATATCCATGAGATTAATGCGTCGGCGATACCGAGAAGCCCGATTCTAATTGCTTCAGTCGTCGGATGCAGAAAAATTTGAGTAATGATAAGTAATTGGGGATTTTGGTTAATTAATACAGATTGAACATCACCCACAATTGATCGCAACTGTAGCATTCCGATAAACTTTTCGGCCTAATGTGGAACAGCTTCCACAAGGCGACAGAGTTAGCGACATCTGCTTTCATATAAGCCGACCACAATGGTCAAATCCAACGGAAACCAGCACACAACCATTAAAATGAATGGTTTGTTCTGCGCCACTTGCGGTTTCACACATGCAGCTCGCATTTACTGAGAACTCAAAAGAATAAAACAGTCGGACTTAAAAGTATGAGTCACTGTTGTCCAGGCTGATCAGGCAGGTGTTAGCACAGTATGGAATTGGAGCCCTCAACATTTTCAGGAGGAATGGTTAGATAATTCGATGATGTGGTCTGAATTTAGAAACTCATATTAGAATATGAAGTCGGAGTCATCTGAATATGGGAGTATATATTTGTATTTCTACAGGGTTGAGATAAAGACGAGAGATGAAATTTAAAGTGTAACACGAACAGCACTTCCAAAATACAATATATCAACAAAATCAAGAAAATGAAATAGTAATTGTTGTAACTTGATATGCGGCCTACGAGCGCGTAAAACAGACAACGGAATAACGGTTAGTGGGACGGTAGATAACGGAACGACGTTCAACGGTTCTGAACGAGGGACTACGTAATATGCAAGATTAATACGAATCTTCCCGGCCAACCCAACCACTTGAAGCTAACGAACGAACACAGAGAAAAGACTGGCCTCCGGACAGAGCTACTTTATGTCACTTAATCCGAAGACAAGACGGTCACAAACTAGACCACATTTAAAGGGTTTGCGACCAATGAGAAAACAAGGACAGAAGTGGACCAGACAAAGATCCAGACAGTACCTTGACGTTCCAATTAAATGGACGTACGTGTGTGCGAGGCGCCAGACATTGGCATAAAGGTTGAGAACGCACGTGATGGGTGAAGTGGCACGTGACCGTGCCGACTATGAAGGTCACTACAGTCAGTAGTGAGTTAGGCCACTGCGATGGCATATAAAACGGTATTTTCGGGGAATTGAGTTCTTCCCCGACAGTAACAGGTTATCATGGCCCAAATTTGTAAAATAGATTGCGGGTGATTTACCAAGGCAGTAGTGGTCGTTGTATGAAATGGAGAAAAAAGGTGATTATTAACTTACCTTCACCTAAGAAACTCGTCATCAGTTCACTGGGTATATCGATAACCTACCGATTGCGGACGACCAACGAACAAGCGAACGCATCTAACAAAAATCCATATTGTTACGTTACAATGGGTAGTATCAACTAAAGACAATAGGCATGTCGTGCATTCGAACTGACATCCACACAGCAGCCACCCACGAAAACTTTGGACGGTCCTTCAAGACGTATTAATTCGAATATTATTATTCAGTGCTACATCCTCCGTATACTAACCTGGTTAGTATAACATAGACGATTCACGTGAATAACAGTGTGGCATCGCATATGGTGGCTCTCTTAGCTTCTGTTGTCCCTTTTTAGCTGCCCGTTCAGCCGCTAGTTCCGAGTCTGTCCAAGCCATCGAGGCCGTTGGAGTACTTCAATGTTTTCAGCCACGTCAAGCTACATATTACCTAAGGTACATCGTGAAAACTGAAGATGGGAACGTCTCATATACTGTACATTCCGTTGGCGTGATCTTCACGTTCCACTGCCTTATAAGTATGGACAGCACAATTATGCCACATGCAAGCAGATTCGTGTTTATATTTTGGTGTCAGATTCTGTACACACTGTGTCGTTTTATACGTCTCGAACTCCGGTTAAGTGGGTTTGAAAAGATCCTTTGGTAGGTTACTACCCAAGTGGCACAACCCTGCGTTACTACCCACTAGTCTACTGAAACAGATTCGAGGTGTTGGCTCAGCTCTTCCACACGGGAGTGGCTGAAAAACAAAACATTATCCCTGTTCATATCCAAACTTAATCTGGACACCTTGGTAACAAGAGCCATGGCTAGTCGCCGAAGTTCATATTCACGGCATGCTAATTGTGCATAATACTGGACCTTTAAATTAAGCTTCTTCGTCATATTCCTGGGAGAGCAGAACCTAGGATCGAAGGATAAAACTTCTAGCGGCGGTTTCGATAGGTTCATTGTGGCAAAATTGTAGACTTACCTTTCTGGATAGTTTGAGGATTCCGACACCATACTTGCAGAATTCACAACCACCTTAGTTAACGCGTCCTATCAGTATCTTAACGTTAAAACATGCTTAGGTGGTATTCTGACGAAACGGCATATCCAAGAGATGAACGATTCGAGAAGAAATGATAATATGCTGTTGTTGAAGCGTGGCGAGGGTGCAGGAAGTGTATTGTTGGGCAGATCGACATACCTGCCGAAAATGACTGATACCTTGAGGGTTTCGTCTAAATTCAGCAATTTTCTGAATGAAAAAGATAGGACCGATGCGATCGAGAAAAGCATTTCTAGAATTGTAAGAAACCTAAACCAACAGGGTTTGATAGATTCCGCGACATGTTAACGAATTCGACCAACTGGAACCATAATACCTTGACTGTATGGTTTAACTAAAGTTCACAAAGAGGGACAACCATTACGCCCGGCTCTTGACATGTGTAATTCTCCATATCATTCGATGGCACAGTGGCTAACAGAGTTGCCAGAACCCGTTAAGAAGTATATCGTAGTGCATTCGCTGGAAGATACGCTTGAGTTCGTCGAGTTTATCTGGTAGCTGAATTTAGAAAACAAAAAAGTGTTTTCTCTTGATGTAAGCTCTTCGTTCACGAATATACCACTTGTGGCAACCGTTGTCTACTTCTGTGGGTATTTTCGGTCCAGAGGTCTAAATGTGGGCTTATCCGAAGACACGCTCAAACAGCTGCTATTAACATGCACGCAGAATGTATAATTTTAGATTGATGGAAAAAGTTGGTGTCAGAATGACGGTGTTGCGATGGGGTCAACGTTAAGCTCACTGTTGGCAGATATCTTCATGGCAATGTTGGAAAAAACTACGCTTCGTGGACTCATTGATAACAGCACTCTCTACAAGAGGTACGTGAACGTTATCATCTGTGTAGTTGACGAAACCGTGGATCTGGATAGCCTACTTGTTGAGACGAACACAGCACACCCTAATTTAAACTTTACACTTGAGGCCGAGAAAGATGAACGGATATCCTTCTTGGATGTGGCACTGAGTCGTCACGCAGGCAGGTCAGTTCAGCGGGCTATTATCAGGAAAGAGACTTTGAACGGCCAGTATACTCACCTTTTCAGTTACGTACCCCTCAGACCAAAGAGAAACATTACTCGTAGTTTAACATACGGACCTATGAGTATATGCACTGGTGACATGATTGAGGCAGGAATGGTGTTTTTAAGACGGATATTCGCAGAGAACGCCTACTCTGTAAACTACATGGAGAGACACATGGTACTGACAGAATCGAGAGTTGAGCCATCATCCGCGGAAAAAAAGTTGGCATATGACGATAGACTACAAAGGCGAGGCGTTGGCAGGACTGGTGCCTCGTAGAGTAAGTAACGCAATTGCAAAACCTATAATGTAGCACAACTACGAATCTTGTTCAGATCCGACCCGGTTGTCCACGTACAACTCAAAGATACATTGCCTAAATTTATGACCTCATTTTATGTGGAGCAGGTTATGTCGGTCGCACGACCAGGCACCTTTCTCAGAGGATACATGAACACCATCCCACTTGGCTAAATAAGGGCGAGGTGAAGTCTACTTCGAGTGCAATTCTGGCACACCTTGTTGACTCAGGGCACTAAGTCTCACTGGAAGTGGCTTTCCAGTTCACTTACCGCTGGCCCAGTTGTCAATCCATAGAAGTCAGATTTCATATTCTAGCTACCGCAGAAGCAATCGGAATTCGGTTGCGCAATCCACAGTTGAGCGTTTGGAAGAAATTTGTACACTGCCTACGGTTACCATGGCCTCCCGTCACTGACTCGACGACTCCGGTAGTCAATTTTGTCGCCTAACTGCCCTACAATTCACAACCACATAACGTAATTATGTGACTAATTGCTTTTGATTTTGATCGCTTGACAACCATGATGATACAAAATGTGATGTACCTGGCCCAATTTTGACTAACCGATAACAGACTGTCAGCCAAAACACCTTTTTAATTCTAATGAACTCATGTGGCTATTCGAATCGTTGAAACTATGTGTATGACAATTTAACTGATTCGTGATGTTTATGTTTGTGTGGGAATGTGCTGTGCTTACTCCAGACTCACGATCGACATGTTCCAACATGCTGATTGGGTTGACCGTAAATGATGTATGTATAGACTGCGCACTGTCTTTCGCGGAATATGCGAACTCCTACAGGCCCATAGGTGACAGCAAACGTATCTGCTATTGTTGATAGTCTGGGTCTGGCTGCTCGAAAGTGGTAGCCTGACACATCGTAAATGTCAATAAATGACCTAGCTACCGTGACTTGTTGACCTGTATCGATCCAATGCTCTCTGAAACCAATCGGATGATTGCCACGAATACATCCTGTCAAAACTGACCAGCTTTCCAAAAGCACTCCACTTGACAGTAGCAACTGACGCCTACACTGACCAACTCCTAACCGAAATGCTAGGTCGCGTGACGCAGTAAGCCATTAGCCAGGTTACCACTGATTGGTTCTCTGGCTATTTTGCCACTAATTGTCCACGTGAAAAATGCTGGTTTTCTCTCTGCTGTTTTAACGAATTTTTGGACGTTCTCCAGCTCATCATCTTATATGAACATCTTTATACATACCTATCCCGATATATCTCCCGTAGTAACACCTTCCTCTCGCAGACTTTCTCATTCGACTATGAAGCTCTCTTCCTTCAAGGTAAATCACATGCCTAGGTGTGGACGATTAAGTTTCAGTTGAAGATCGTACGTATCAGGGACGACTTTGAGCATGGATGACGGCATCCGAAACGGATTAGCCTGTCACAGTGACCGAAGCCAAAGGAAGCCTACACTTTAAGCCACCATCCCAAGTGGCATGCGCTGCACCAGTTGCGGTTCCACTCACACACCACGTATCCAGTGTGACCCGGAAGGAATAAGACCAGTAGATGTGTGGGTGTGGCCTTTGTGTCCAGCCGGTCAATGCTGGTTAGCCAATTGAACGGCTAGCACGAAAAGGAAACCCTTATCTCTCGGAAAATAAGCCGAGAGAGAGAAAACGATGACATGACCTATACTAAGAAGAAAGTTATGTAACATATAATACAAGAAGCATTTCAGTGTACGAATGCATGTTAGTGCGTTCTAGAGGGGATGAAGTTGAAACACATGACTCAAAGTTGAACTGCGAAAAGATCAAGCAGACGAGTGATCATTCAATACACCAACACAGCTCAAGAAGGGAGTGGGTAGAAGATCGCAGACATCCCGATACTTTAAAAGAGATCCATTTGCGAAAAATCTGAAATTCGGCTGGATTCGATCCAACGACAGAATCACCATGCACAAACGCGGCAAGCGGTCTACCAGCTGAGCTACGTATTCAGACCAGAAGCTCGGAAATTTCACACTTGGACCTATTCACCCACACAACCAACTGCGTCATATTGAATCTACCAAATAATTCAGCCGACTGACTGCCCAGGCAGCATTTCTGGATCAGTTCACGCTGGAATCCATCAACGCCACCAATGAGCATTGAGTGTTTTTGTCGTTTGTTCGAGTCCAGCCGAAGTCCAACTTTTCCGTAAATGGATCTCTTCTAAATTACCAAATCTGTCAAACTACTTATCAGTAATTAGTCCAGTTACCGTTGAATTGAGATTAGGCATTACGTGTGCAAAAACTATCAGTAACTGGCTCCATTCTTCGAACGGAACACCAATGTTTATTTGATTACGTTCAACGTATTCAAAGTTGCGCCAAGCCGTACACTTGTGACTAATGCTTTGATAACTAAGGAAAGCATGCAGTGATTGTTAATGCTGAGCGAACTGACAAATCACACCTTTCGGAACAAATGAAGTAGTTCTAGCCCTGGCCAGTTCAATTATTTGAATTGGCCTTAACAATAAACTAGAATGTAGTGAAGTATTCATATATAGTATCGGGTGTATGCTTTCGTGGGTTTGTATCTGAAGTCTAAACGGTTTCAAATTAATCGTCCAGTTTGCGAAATACAAAAATATAGCTTGTTGTTCATCTTACTGCTGAGTGGCTTTAAAACGTTCATATGAAATAACATCATGATGGACAAAAACACGCGCAGGACCAGTCAACATATAACAAGGTCTTCTTAGTCGTGTAGTTGTGCCACTCTGACTGGTAAGTACTAGCTGATAATCGTACATGTTGAACAACAGCATTACCAGGAATAATTGACATCACTCCCAAAGTAGAGAATCAACCTGAACACTACACTACTCTGGTAGTGTACCTCCCATGCTTAAACTACTTATTGTCGCCTGTCGACATCGTTCGTCAGTGTGAATGCTTAACATCATATGACACTGAATTTTATATGACGCGGCTGAAATAGCATTAGTGTATGTTTTCGTAATATGACGCTGTAGAGCGAAATCAATACTATTTTGAAGTATTTGGCCATTCACACTGGACCATATTGACTCCACTCGTTGCGAATAAGACAGCTTCATTCAGTCCAACAGATTGACACATCTGTCTAGGACTTTTCAATCAACTTGTCCACAGTTTGGAATTTAGCCGAATCAGGCGAACACTTGTTCACGTGATCAATGGAAGTGATTAACGTAAGTTCGCCGACCATAGGTGGTCAGGCAATCGTGAATAATGTGATGCTAACCTATAGCCTCATTTTGTTCCCTTGGAGTTATTGTATATTTATTCAGCACATATCCGCAACATTTTAGCTATGTCTTCGGATGAATAGTCGTGTTTATGTCCACACGCATATTTACTACAAACTGAGAACTGACAACAGGTGAGTACACAGTTTTTCTCCAACCGAGCAAATCGAAATTATTGAATACCGAATGCATTCTAAGAAGCGCATTCAAAATGCGAGAAAATTACAAAAGTTTACGTTACATTTGTTTGTTGTACCCAAATATCATCTACTGCACTGCGTTCAACAATTGTATTATTCAGCTTCGAAATGATCCATCGGTCTCACGAAATGGCTTAACGCACTCAACCTGTTTACTGCATTCATGTGCATTTAGAATGAGGTGGGAAATTGCCTCTGTTTCTTAGTTAAACACATAGTTCCGTTGAGATAGACATGTACTCTGGAACAGAGGTTTGATTGTGAAATCCAGACCTACTACGAAGTTTTCAACGGTACGCTTATTTCAAATCACATCGCAAAAAGGAGGTATGATCTATCGCCAAATGCACCCTGGTGTTCGTATCACCAATGGGCATTCACAAGGTAAATGCCGTGTTTTACACAATAACACTTAACTGACCTTAGTCTGTGATTGCAGCAGGTTGTGGTAGCTGGAACATCTAAGTACGCAAAGATCTGTATTAATTTAGTAGATAATTGAAAAGTGTTTTCTCGCAGCCTGAGGTTTTTCACCCTTCGTTCATGAGTATCCAAAATGTTTCCTACTATCATGTCTACGAACAAAAATTCTTACTTTTCCTGATCAGTTTTAAACATATCCATCCAGTCTGTCAATCAGAACATGAAAAATGTCATTGAGTAATTGTGGCCTTAATAAAAATTGTCCGTTGCCATAGTTCTGATTAGAACGTTCCTTTTATTCGGTGAACAGGTTGCAGTCAAACATTTGGACACGAGTTAAAACAAAACAAACTTGATCATGGAACAACATTTCGTTTGTTGAGGTTTGTTGACCTCTAGAATGCAGTAAGTTGGACTGACAGATTAGCAAAATGACAAGTATTTTTGGTTATCAGCAACGTGGAGATCATTTTTAATTCAGTGTTGACGTTACGACTCATCTAGCGGGCGGATGACTTGGAACGGTGTTACATTGCTCCCACATTATCAAGCGATTCCTACTTCTATCGAACAAATTATTGAATGGGTTCACTAAGAAAACTGAACTAGTCAAATTGTTTTTGTGATATCATTCACCAGTTGTTAAGGATCTGCCCGTCCGAGTTCCAACTTACGCAGTGGAGGTATACTCTCAGCCTGTTTTGCTGCCAAACGTGTACATTCCGAATGTTTTCGCTCGTTTATTGGTTCACTCTTCGTAAGATAACAAGTGTCACTGAGACGCAAGTTTTTCAGCAGTGAATAGTAAACAGCGAGGCAATATCTAATGGAAAGAAAACGGTTGTCCCAAAAGCGGATTTGTGGTTATCGAAGCCCTAACACTTCACAAATAACCATACTTTCATTCCATGAGGCCGATTGCTTTAAATTACGCACACTGTCTAACACTCTGTGCTCCTTCAAAACTTTTCTTTATGTGATTCAACCCATTTGTGCTAATTTACGTTTAGGCAATCTATTGTTAGTTGTCGCACCGTGGCATTCTGATTATCACTAACTAGATAGGTAGTTGTAGTAGTCACAGTCACATAACTCCGGTTCACATAATAACAAACAGAAAAGGCACCGAGAAGCTGGGACACGAACAAATGTTGTTAACTGTTTAGTCTTTCAATCGAAGATTACGGAATGTGTGACTTTGTAACCAAATCTTGAACTATAACGCCGCAGGTTTTCCCATGTCATATATTTGTCCGTTTTTCAGCCACTGGTTTCCCAACAGATCGAAAAGTCGTGGTATGTCACTGGCGCATCAGTATGTAAAACCTGACGCGTTGGATTCCTCCTCTAATGTGGTTTAACAATTAAAACGGTTGTAGTTCATCCTGTTTTTTGTTGTTGTCATTAGTTGGTTTGTGTGGTAATTCGAACCTTTCCTTCTTATCCGTGCACTCTCTAAACAACTTAACTTACGAGTATAACCAACCTATTCTTTTGACAGGCTTCACGCACTTTCATCAAAATATATACGTAAAATTACATTGCAAGACTACCGTCTATACACCCAATAGAATGTCTCACAAGCTAATCTCATCATAGAATGTCTAATTGTCAAGGGCTGCAGCATACCCAATTTTGATGCGCGGCGCTGAATACATACACATTCGTAGTGTGATCAGTCTGCTGGAATTGATTACATCCACAGAGTTTTAATTCGATCTTTGCTCATGTAGGATATTTCTTACTGGGATACAATTTCAACGATGTCAGAAATAAACTGGTGGGTCGAAGCTCCACACCGTCGTTTCCTATATTCACAGTACACAACTATATGCTCTAATCAAATGTGTAACAATATGGAGTAGTCATGGGATAAATTTCTTCAGAGTGAACGTCTTCCCCACCCAATCAGACTGACATCTGTAGCGCTATATTATCGATTTGTAGGCCAACGAACTTACGAGAGAAATGAAGTTGTGTATATTTGAAAAGTTATAAACCAAAAATACGTGTTGTTAAATTTGCAGTTATTCAGAAAATGGACGTGTTATTGGTACACTGCAATGAAGGTGTGGTATGACTTGCACTGTACAAATCAAGTTGAGAGATATAAACTACAAAGGAAGTCTTCAGTACAAGTGTGTATGACAGTGCGTGGTGATGCAGGAGTTTGAACGCAGGATTGGAGAGAGTGAGAACCATATGTTGTTGTACGACTATTAACGATCTACATAGAATAAAGCTGAAACCTGAAGTAAACGCAATGCATACATTTGGCTGATCTTAACTTCAATCCACAACACCTGTAATGGCCAATTCAAAGTTATCAGTGGATCACGTCAGTAATTTCGTCTGAGAATCATGAACAACCTCGTGCAAATAATGAGATTAACGATTAACACTAAAACACAAAGTGCGTAGCAATTGTATTATTATTACGCTCCAAGCAAGGTAAGTGTAAATCTTACCGCAACATTCCATGACGAACATATTGGACTGGTATGAAATCATTCTTGACTGTCGATAAGAGGCATCGGATAGAGTGCAGAGCTGTCATTCAAAAAGATATAAGTAGGAGATTTACAAGTTACCACAATGTGAATTAGACCCTAATTTCTACTACGAACTATGCACGCGATTGATAACGCACATCTTTATCTGTCCGCATTATCTTGGATGAAACTAATTGAAATAACGTTTTTTGAAACAGGTACACAACCACCAAACGAATAGCAGTCACCACAGAAAATATATCTACCTTTTGGCTTGAAGTGTACTGAACTGTAGTGCAAAACGTCTCCACTTCACATAAGGATAGACAACCAGTCTCCGCCGTTTCATGGGACTTCTGCAGAGTTAACGTGACCAACCCACCTGGCACTTCATTCCAATAAAATCCATTAGATCCGCAACGTGCGACGATAATGTGATTGAGCACCGGTTGTATGCATACTTGTTGCACTATGCCAAAATCAATCATGAGAAGGAAACTCACGAAGGTACATATCACTGCTGACTCCATGAGGTCAGAATTTAACTGCATTGTTAGAGGCATCGAACGTCGTTTCAAGTAAGAAATACCCGCTGTAGCAAGCTGGATACTCTTGCTAATTGGTAGAATTGACTGAACGTGACCTTGAGGTAAATTGCTTATTGAGAAATATGTTATTCCAGTATATTGAAGACCCATGAATAATTCGAAGATTCGTCTCCGTACTGCTTCCCACTTGGAATATATAAATTTGTTGACGGTTGCGTTATATTAGAACTGAATGAAAATATTCCATTTAATATCAAAGTAGATGATAGGTTCGAGTTAAATGCCTTTCAGTACGTGACAATGTAGAACGTTCCGCTTGAATTATGGTAGTGTACTTCCTAGTTCACAACTCCTATACGGTTGTTGGAAGAGCGCTGCTGTTCCATATATGATGTCTTGTTTACTTTAATGACGCCCGAACAGGTTATCTGTTCGAACGTCACAGACTTGTCCAGTCCAATGTTGAATTCAGTCAGTCACACAATGCCATCCAATCTGTAAAGGTAGGACTGAGAAACCTTCACTGAACGTTCGCCACTTTCGAATAAATGGTTGAAAACACAATGTTAATTCTTACTTCGAGATTATTACTGGTCACATTTTAATACGGAAACCAACCGTTGTCATTGAGAAACCTGATTCACGTGCGTAATCAGTTAACTTAAGTCTACTCATAGTAGAATATTACGAGTAATGTTATAATAGAATGAAAGCAACCGATTATCGATGAGCTGGACTTATAATGAGAAATGAGTATTCGATCTGTGCAACACTCTTCACAAAATCACAAATCATCGAAGGAAAAATGCTGTCTGCTGAAGATCGAAAATTGCATCGAGTTTTAGGTTAGCTAGCTGTAAGACGATTCAGATCCAACCAGTCCGTGTGCGGAACCCATTGTCGTGTTCACTAAACTAATACAACTTTCATAACAATCTTCCCTGTTGAAGGATATTGGACAAACTGTCTGTGCATGCTTCAAAGCCACTCGCCTGATATAATTACTTCATTCTGGTTACTTCAGGTAAGAGATGTTGTGTCCAAAATCTTTGGATCGCATGTCACTTCAAATGTGTCTGGCAGTAGTGTCTATATTCGGTCTAACACACTCAGTATTCGTAATTAACATAGATTAGAGGAACGTTCAATTCCGTAATTAAGTCTCAGACACAATACGAAGATATCAATCAGTTCTATGAACAGCGAATAATGACAGAATGCATGAAGGAAAAGCTCCTGATAAGCCATACGAAGCATTGAACAGTTTAACCGGGGTTGTTGTCTTGACCACCGTCATCTATTGTTAACAATCGCTCAAGATTTAATTCTCTAAACTGCAGACGGACGTGACCAACAGTCCACAGAATTAAAGGGGGATCTAAGAAGTAAGAATTTCTTGAAGTATTTTACTTCCAGTTACATTGAGTGAAGTCGAATTAATGATAGCCTAGAGTCACAGCGGGAAAGACATGTGCTTTCAAACCACCCACTCACTGTTCAAGGTATTTTGTTTTCCTAACCAAACTGCACATTCGACTTATTGTTGTTTGCCGGGTATAGAAACACAAATACAACGTATTGATTGTGGATTCATGAATCCAGTTATCTTCCACTCTATTCGTTCTGACTTAGTAGAATGATGTTTCCGGCAAGTCAGCGACATTGCACGAAACGGCGTAAAACTTTATCGGACTACCATTTTGTTTTAGGCTGCCATTCTCGCCCACTACCTAATTTCTTAGCCCGTGATTTCGGCTGTACAGAGTTTAGCCAGAACTTGTAAGTATAATAAGGATGCATAGTATGAATTTCGATCAAAGTAAAATTTGACAAATCTTATCGTATTCGTTGACAATATCGAATAACATGGTTGGTAGTCGTGATTTAGAAGGAGCCTGCCTTCCTACTGCTTGAACAGATGGATTACTGTCCGCTCAACCCCGTTTTTACCAAGGTTGCTAACGTTGGAAACATTCTGTTAACTTGTGGTTACCAACCTGAATTTCCGTTGAATTCGCCCTGGGGATATGCTTAGCTATTCGACCGAACTGCCCGATGAAGCACACAATTTTGACCGAAGCGTTAGTGATGTTATTGACCGTCAGTCTCATAGTCGTGATGTTTTTCCGAATATTCGCATCACGATGGCGTATCTACGTTATCAGTAGTTTCAGTCGTGTTCGCTATTTCATTGTACACAGCCGATAATACTGATTATTCCTTCCCCCGAAATGTGAAAATCTGCTGTGGGTAGCTCGTGCCAACCAAAACTTGTCTTGAATACATACGGATACACACTCTTATGTATACCAGTTGTAACTAACATGGGGGCTTTCAGTGCCATTGATAGAAGGATCGTCGAAGTCAAAACGACTGTTATCAATGGCTGAGGCTATTGCAATCAAAAAATCGGAGTTCTTGCTAATCCCTTATCTCATTCACTCGAACGGCCTCTATTCCTATGGGACTCGCGCTGACGCCAGTTGGCTGACATCATAGTAGGTTGGAGTGGCAACGACAGGTAAGCAAAAATGCTGCAACTTCCAAAAAATGAGAATCGGCACAAACCTGTTACGTGGATAAATAGCCGAAAAGAACTGAAGGTGAAAGTCCGGTAAGAATAGTGAAGAGCGTCAGCTGGGAAACGTGAATTCGTCGTGTTAAGCACGACTAGATAATCGTGTGCAAACTCCGACCAACACTTGCTTGTGAGTAATGCTCAGACTGACCGATCGCCTCGAGTACAAGCGAAGTAACT
>LUCH01017651.1:0-28866 GCA_013368495.1 Paragonimus heterotremus
TGCATACAGCTGGTCGCTTGGCAACTGACAATTTTTGGGCACTAGCTGATTTAGTGGACATTATGGTAAATTATTCCTTTTTTTAATAAATAGTGATCGGAACTTTTGAAAGCAATCAAAAGTAACAGAAGGGAGCAAATAGTGAGCTAATTTGAACAGGTATTTGATATAAACGTAAAATATACTTGCACGCAATAATAACTGGCCTTTTTCGAAGCACGCGCCTGTGGTGATGACCGCAACTTTGACAGAGAATGGAAGTGAGTAAACGATCGCGTGCAAATTCTGCTGAAGTGTCGTGCATCGTCCCAGCTCCCACAATGTGGCCGTCAAGGACCGCCATGATTCGATCAGAAGCCAGGGGTTTGTCTCCGACAGAAAAAGTAGACGTGTGGAATATCCGGACAAATGTGTGTATACATGCGCAATACTGGAGGGTCGTCAACCATTGCATCAAAATAACTGTAGTAATACTCAAGGCGTACAAGTACCACTTTTTTGAAGTTGGCGGCACCCCCGGAGGTGCCATACACTTGCCTTTGTAAAAGAAAGAAGGCAAGGGCAGATGTGTCCAAACTCGTTGAAGAGTATGAAGAAGTATAGACCCTGGTGGCTCGTTCCACCCTGGTGAATTTTACTGAGATAAACCCGATTTTCCCTGTGCTAGAGTGATCACAGTCTACGCGGGCAGAATGAAATTAGAAAAGGTCGCCCATAGGCCGAGAAATTTCTACATTCAGAGGCCATCCGGCTTGAACGCTTTGTGTCTACTGATACTGAAAACTTTTGGATGTGCCGGCAGTTCGATAAGTTTGACTGTTTTGCTTGTCCAGATAACAAGGACGTCGTCCTATAGAGTTACAGGGGGCATTTGTTTGACCCACGCATAAAGGTGGCAGCTACAAACTTCCGCTAAGCTATCTAGCAGCAAACCCCTCAGTACTTGCCAAGGATGTCAGTGAGTGTTTGATGGACAGGCTGCTCGGGACGTGGTTACAAGCAAACAGGTTGATTCATCGTAAAAAGTATGGTTTACGGCAAGGCAGCTGCCTTAGGAAAACATATGTTGAAGACAGCATAGATGGCAGACGGGTAAATCTAATCTTTACGGAAGTTGAGAACGCGTTCGACTAAGCTTTGCTTGGGAGGCTGCTAAGGGGCTTTGAGCCTTCGGTTTTATCAGATGTGCCATAAGGTGGACGGAGAACTTCTGCCGAAATCACCGTTACTCGGTGAAGTTGAATGGAATTCATTCTCTTCTGGGCGAGGTGCTCACAATAATTCATCACGATGTAGCTCCATATCCACCGCTTTCTGTGTTCGCCATCAACTAGGTGAATCGCGGATAAACTCAGTCTGAGGTTTCGCTGAATTGACACAAAAACGAAATGTTTTACAGACTTAACTTGCTTTTTTGATGACAGGGACCAATAGTGGGTTCCTCCGATGAATTATCAAAAGTGTTCGTGCATGCGATGTGGAGGAACGAATGAAGTTAGCGTGTGCCGCCGAAGCAGAAGTGTACTGAGAGGTCGAAGATAACCGTGATTGGGGTATAGCTGCGGCATTATTCAAAATAGAAAACAATATGGAAAGATCTTTGGTTTTGCATGCAATGTTTTGTAAGCTAACAAACATCTTCAAGCAGTCTTGTTTACAAGTTCGAAACCAGCCCTTTTACCATGCACACAAGATAAACTTAAGAGTATGCAGGAGAAGTCAGCTCAGTATGCACAGGAGAGGAGTTGCAAAACCTAACAGGATAAGCCACTTTAATCGTGAGTGACATGAAATGAATGAAATGCAAGAAGAGATCAGACCTTCTAAAAGTGTTTCTCAAAGGCCACAGATGTTTATATGGTATCTATATGATAAGTGAAGGAATATTTTGTAGAGACACATATCTGGAGTTACGCGGAAAGAATTCCTCATGGATGACGGCACGAGGTGTAGACATCAGATATCCCTGAGGGATCAAACTGCACCGGGGGAGCTCCAGACTTTTGCCACTCTTGCTCAGTAGTCAGCTGTTAAAATGCACTACTGCTAACTATGTCTAACGATCAGTTACTCGACGCATTCAAGGTAAAACTACACACGCACATTGAGGGTCTGCGGTAAAAGGAACGGTGGTTACCCGAAGCTCGGTGACGTGGGATTTCTTCGGGGGTTATAATAAAACCGACACTTGCCGCCATCAAAAAACAACTGCTGAGTATCGCAAGGCTCAAAATCAAGCTCCCCACCATCATTAGAGACGTCACTTTCACCACGCCTTTTCTGATGCGTGGTAGCGGCGCATGACCTGAAACTCCGGTCCCCTACACTTGAGTCCTGGGACGGAGATTCGATTTAGTTTGAACTGGAAATTTTTTGGTTATTCATTGGAAACTGAGCAGATGCATTTTTCTTCGCACTATCCAGAGTACCATGAAAACTTTTTACATGGCCAGTAACACCCACTCCGTTTGTATAGCAGTAATGCTATGTAACTATAGAAGAAAACTTAAGGGATCCCGACAGCGCTTCTACAGTAGTCTTCAGAACCAACGATGTGGGTCGACTGCACTTAGTGCGCCTCTCTTATTCCTCATCTAGTTACGTCTCATTTGGGACTGACAGCAGAAACCTTTCAACATGCTATTACTGGGATATCCATCCTCTTGAACAAGTTCAACGTCGCACCACCAAACGAGCTTTGGGATTACAGTGATTATCACGCAGCATAAGATATGGAAAATTGAATATTTGCGGCCAGGAGCTCGGCCCACTTCGGGTATGCATGGTGACAAACCACAATATTCTACTCAACACAGGTCATCATTGCACTTGCCGACTGTGACCCACCACCAACACTAGACTCAGTAAAATGCCTTAAGGCCTAAAAGGCAACTTGAAAAGCCGTGTTTTGAGGATGTTGACATATCTGTGCGGGTTCCTCCTTTCCGGGGATTGTCACAACGAGGTTTTCTATCCCAATTAGCACCCAAACTGAGACTGCTACTTCTAGCGATAAAAATCTCGTAACTGCGGGAACGTCCATTGATACAATAGCAACTGAACTGCACAAACGGATACGCTGTGCAAGTAAAGTGATTGCATTTAACGTCCCTGACAGAATATTTTTGTTCACCATGAAAAGAGCCTTACCAAGGGCCAGTAGGGTGAAAGACCAGGAGTGTCACTGTCTGAGACTTCATAAGAAAATACAGTAAAAATGTTGTTCACTGTAACTGCAGTTCACAGAAAAACTTGCGGCAAATGAATTCGTCAGAAAGCAAGATTAAATTGTGCGTGTCACAAATTTCAACCGGATGGAAGTGTTCGGTGATACGACACCACTCCGAAGGGAAAGATTGCGAACCAATATTTCTCAAATAAAAAACAACTTGAGTAACAAAATCGGCAACCTCACTGACCTTTTTGTTGATTTCGACTGTTTCACGATTTTCTTCGATCAGCAAGTTGCAACTGGCAACACCGTTACGATGTACGTCCAGAAACACTGAAAAACGGACCACATCTAGATTGGTTAACGCCAGGCGCCGTCAAGTTTCTCCAGTAAAACCCACGGTCAGCTCTAAAAATACCCCCGCTACTCATTGACGATTCCCTCCGTCAGCCTAGGCGCTGACTGGAATAGGTCCCGTATGTAAAGTGCCCATAGTTCTTCAGAGTTTTGAAGGCAGTATCCCAAAATTTCAAAAACAAAGAAGAGATTTAACATGCACATCCATCCCCTTCTTAGTGTAGGCATTTCCCTCCATTATCTTGAATGACTGTAATTGCCAACCGCAAACCCAAAGCTCCTGAACAGGTCTCCAAACCAACACTAAAACTTCTACGGTGCTTACTGGAGACTAATGCTCTAGATTTGCAACATGAGGGTAAGTCGACGGCATTTCATAAACGCTACGTATCTGATACTAAGACTCACATTTTGAGAGCCGACGCTCCGCAGATGAGAATGAATAATTGGTTCTCTACTGCCTTTAAGCCGATCTACAACTATAGTAGGTTTCCCACTGCTCATGGTCTGCCCAGTAGCTCCGCAATACCATATCATTCTCTCTAAAGCATGAACTCTACCAGTAACCATATTCCTAACGTGTGTACCCGTCTGGTAAATCACTACCTGATCACATAACGCACCAATGTTCGCCAACCCAGTCCTTTTTAGTGCATCCTCCGGCATTCCATCTACCACCACCTAGTCTTCTTCTGCATGCCCCACTCAGTCATCCTACCATAATGACACTCTTCCAGCACTTTCTGTATCAGAGTCAAATCTTCGCGACATCCATTCGAACATAAGTGGGAAGCTGGTACATCCCCTAGACCGGGCCTCTTCATATGATATTTCGCATCCCACTTCCTCTATATCATGCGGCTCTTCAGGAGCTTAAGTTGTGCTTGACGGAAAGAATTCTATTAATTTAATACTCAAAACGTAAGATTATTGATAAGTAAGATGTGCATATTTAGATTATTTGTCTCTATCCAATTCCCATATTCTCGTCACTGAGAAGTGGTGCTCCCCTAATAATTCAGATATTCAAACGAGCCTCACATGATATAATATATTTCGTAGGGATTGTCTCACAGGACGAGGCGGTGATTGCATCATTTACCCAAAATATCAACTTTCCACAGTTATACTTGACGGGTCTAGTCTTAATAATATCGAGGACCCGGTGTGGTAAGCAGTCTCCATAGGTTCTCGCGATCCACTTATTGGGCGTATTTACCGACCACTTATTGCTGCCAGCGGTGACTTGACTGACGTTGTAGTCGTGTGTCAAACACACCTTGCAAACACAAACTAATAGGTGGTGATTCTGACATGCCAAATAACTCCTGGACTTCATTTACAGCTCCTGCAAAGCAAGCCGATATTCTTTCATACATTCACCTGAATGAATGAAACCAACATGTCTTCGCGCCCACTAGAAAAAAACACTTTGGATCTCATATTCACCACAAGCACCTCGTCTGTAGGGAGATCCATTCGAGAACAATTTCCAGAAAGTGACCATACTATCGTCAAGTGTCAGTTTGACTTCAATGCAGCTATCAAATCGACAACTGTATTCTACCGTCCGATTAAACTCATCAGTAAGATCTTTAAATTGGAATAAGTTCTTTCTTACAATGGACCCAAAAGTAGCAACCGAGGAATCTATCAAACACTTCACTTTTGTGTCGATTTTCTGGTCACCATAAAATCAGAACGCGATGACTGGTGTGTACAAGGTAGAATCCTTAGTGCAAAGGACGTTGGCCAATATAAATCACTTAAATCGATGAACAGAAGAATGGTGAATTCTTCTCTAGTAATGTAAATGAGCGGTACGTTTGAATACATAGAACACAACCGCGTTATGCAAACGAAGGAGAGCTCGCGATTGGCAATGAGCAGAGAAAATTAAAATTAATGCAACCGGTGAAACGGAGGAATTCCACGAGGGACCTTTCTATAAAGTTGTAACTCTCGAAGGTTAAACGGTTGTCGGTGACCATGTTGAAATAGGTTGAGGCTCCAACTCACATTTTGCTGCTACGCTGAAGACAACTAATGTTCTGTGCGATATTTCGATTGATGTTAGAAGTATCCGATCACAATTAGCCAATAGTGAACTCACAATTCATCCCACCAGTCACTATCAAGCAAGCAGGTGTGAATGTACCTATCCTTTCACTCGATTTGCTCAAGCTATCACTATTATTCAGCATCGCCCCTCGCCGCTGGAAAAAGTCAGCCACAATGCCTTGCTACAAAGGCGGTCCAAGGCAGGAAGTTAATAAGTACTGTCCAATAAACCATGAGTCAATCTGCTCAAGAATGTTTGGACAGATAATAAAAGCACCCACTGTCGGATTCTTAAGGTCACAAAACCATAAAACTCTTTCGCAGCACGGTTTCTTTAGCAAGCGGTCTTGCATGGCATGTCAATTGAAATTCTTCAACCATATGTCGATGTCTGCCGACGCGGGAAATGCGGTGGTTATCATAATCCTTGGCATACAAAAAGCCTACGATCGTGTGCCCCATAAGCGCCTGCTGGTCAGAATAAAATCCCTCAGCATACAAGACCCCTTGAACAGCTGGGTTTCGTCATATCTTGAAGGCCGAACCCAAACCGCCGAAATCAAAGAGCACTGCTCAATGCCAAAACCAGTGACTAGTGGAGTGATTAAAAGAAATGTTCTGAGACAACTGCTCTTCCTCCTCTATATAAATGACGTATGTAATGTTACTAAACATGACAAACCCTTTCGGCTTGCTAACGTTATCAAAATCGTTCACACATTTCGCCAGCCCAGCAACCTCGTCTCGTGTCTACAAAATATACGACAGGACCTAGCATCATCGGATTCGTGGTGCAAGACATAGCTCATGCCGTTCTTAGCAAACCAATCGAGCATTGTCACTTGTGGTTGTCACATACCCAATGGGTCTATCTCACTAGATGTTCACCATATTGACACTGCCACATCCGTTCGAGATCTGGAAATATGGTATTCAAACACTCGGACGCCATCATTACAGCGTTCGCCGTTCATTTCCAACACAGCTCCCCATGTGGTCTAGGAAATAAGGATTCCTCTTTGCCAACTCTCTTAGCTCGAAAAAAGATACGAGCCAACACCTCTATTGTAAAATATTCCTATATTAGGAAGACTTCTGAATGAACTCAGAGCCAGTAACAACATTCAGCGTCTTGAAAAGGGCCTGGACAGATTCCTTACATCGTTAAACAAAATGTCTATCTTCGAACTCTGTGTATGTTCCGATGACTTTTCGAAGTTAGTCCGGAGAACATTTAGCTGTCAGCAGCATGTGACGTATGTACCCCTCCCTACTAACAGGCTCCCATCTAAAACAGCTTGCCTGAAACTGTTCATTGCGTATCCATCGTTTACTCACTCCCCACCTAGCATTTTATTCATTGTGCATTCACGAAGCCGCATCATGCTATTCGTGTGTCACTTATATAATGTTTTACTTAGAACAAAAAGAAAAGAAAAAAACAGGATTATTTCTTACACATGCACTTTTCCACATATTATATATATGCCAATTCGTAATAACCTGTTCACCCTAGTAGGTCATCGGGATATAATTAGTTGTAGCCGATAATGACGGTTTACTTGACCGGCATACAAAAACTCTCCAAAGGAAACTGTGGAAAAATACTCCCTCGTTTACCTCACGTAATTTAATGATAACCCCAACCCACATCGTGCGTTGTCTCACCTGCCTGGAACCCTCCGCATTAAAGATAACTGTTGTGTGTTACAAAATACATCTTCCAGCTTCCACAGTGACCCTGTAAAAAAACTGACATCAGAACTCTCTGGGGAGTTTTGATTATCACGTAATACTCATTCTAGAAGTAGCTGCTGATTACCCAGTTATTGTGGAATACTAAAACAACTACCTGCTAATATTATACACTTTACTGAAAGGAACAAAAATATTAATATCGTCTAAAGTTTTTGTTGGAAAATTCAACATTCGCATTAATCTTCATAATACACGTGCTTACCTCACGTTTTCCCACTTAACACAGGATATTGCACTCTGTTTCTCATTCCCACCGGCATCCATGGTGCAAGGAGAATTTTCGCGATGAATGAGGGCTCAAAACCCCCCATATTGGCCGAGCGATTAGAGAGATTTTCAACTCGTTGGCGTCTTTGAACAGTGAACGAAGTCCCACGCTGGGGTCTGTTCAGTTTTTCGCCAGATTTTGTAACTTCCCTTCCTCCCTCGCCCAGGCCGATTTATCTCAAAATTTTCCCCTTGGAAGATGCGTTTGCACGTATTTCCCGGCGTGGCCTTGAAATGTTTGAAACGTTGCCTTTACCTTGTAAAAGGGTAAATTAATGTAACATCCTATCTTGTGGACTGAATCCGTGGAACGGGCGGACTGTCATCTTTACTTACGTGTAAATCGAACGCTGTAAACTGTGTCTACTTTCCTTCTAATTACGTCTTTTTTGGTCGACAGATTCCTCGCTTGCGTTATTATGTATCCATTTGTTGTTTTGCACCGCACTTAAATATCTGTGATGACCGCTCACATCCGAGCGTGTTTCTCATAAACGCGTTGAGAAATATATATGATTATTGTCTATTTGACATAAACTGCACCGGCAACGGATCCTTGATCGATCACCATCACTATAGGCAATGGTATACAACATCAGCGTTGATTTTCGTTCTTTTTATCTTCGTTCATTTCCTTTTTCTTTCTCCCACAGACCATGCGCTCTGTATCTATTTGGTTTCTTGCGGTAGTTTGATGAATTCTGTCGGCCTGCTCTTCTGTCAAGGCTTTGGCACCCGTGAACCATTTCAGTTATATCTCCCAATAAACACACCCAGCTTATCTGCTACAGAACAACTCCTGGGCCTACGCTTAACTTACCATCGGTTTCCTCCTTCTATGTCACTCTCTGCCTTACTCGGCGCATTATCGACTCTCCAGTATTGTTATCCATACAGCGTTGCCGTAACTGGGAGCGCTATGAATTTTTAGGATTTGCAGCAAACACATTGGACCTAGAGAACCAGATGTCTCCATGTAAGTCTTGAAAATCCAATGTTTTATCATGTAACGTTCCCAGGATAAGTTAAAAGTTTTAGCACAGCTAGCTGCCCACGATCCAAATTATTCTTCCCAGTCTCAAGGCCGTGATAAACAAGTGAGTTGACGTGTTGACTAATGGTTGAGCAAATAGCCTAGAAATCACCCGGAGGGCGCAGGAGTGCGTCTGCTATTCATCGGGTTCAGTAGATTCAATCATTTTTATCCAAACCTTTCGTGAAGAATTAGTGAAAAGGTGAACGGCAGTTAATTGCCTTCATCACTTTGGGGAACGTTGAAGAATAACTGTCTGGTTTATTTGCTCGAGCAGCGTAGAGGAAACCGTCACGAGAGATATAGGTGTGGAACTGGCGTCGTTAACGAAGAGGCGCAGGCTGTAGGATCAAGTGAACCAAGACAACGAGTTAAGCATAACACATTGAGCAAACAAGGGGATTATTGTGGATACGCAAAGTCAGAGTGAGAACGAACGGGCAACGATGCGGAATGATAGCACAGCAAAAGGTTGAACGAGGGCGCGGCTTGACTCAAACGTTTGAATGTGTCGGGTACATGTTGGTATCACACTTCGTTTAACCAAACTCTTCAGCATAAACAGAAGTCCGGAAAAGAAAGTGCGGACATAGCAGTCAGAACCCTTACATAATCAGCGATAAACAAATGGGGTCGCTAAATTATTCCCCTGGAAGACAACCGGAGGTTTGACTTCGACAGTGTACCAGTGTTTCAGCTGGCCGGAACAGTTGAAACGATCTCGGATGAAAATACTTTATCCTGCCACACAGTTCACGTCAATGACCGGCTGAAAAGTAGTGGGAAAGACGGGAACTGATTCAAGGCTGATAGTTTGGAATGGTAATAAACATGAGTAAGCATGGGGATTGGAAACAGGCAAGTTGTAGTCGACCTAGTGGGATCGTCGCATTCATTGTAGGCGGTCCTTGCTGTGTAATAAGCTTTTGCACGTCCACGGCGACGCAGGATCTCGACGTCCGGCAAAGGTGCTGAAGAATTAACTTGCAGCGCCGAAAAGGTAGTGTTTAATGATTGAAAGCGATGACCTCACGGGGTATTTGCTTCATTCCTGTTCAAAAAATCGGGTTTTTGGACAAACTGCCTGTTGACAGAGCCCACTGCACGTGGGTCATCTGGAATTAACTGAATAAGGAGGCACAACCAAAACGGCTACTCGTGGCAGGCGTTCAAATTGTCTGCGGGTCGCACTAGCCTCCATATCTCTCGACCACGTCTGTTCTAGAAGCTTGGTAATGTCGCTGTTGACGAGGTGGCGACTTCAACCGAAGTTATATGGGGGTCAAGCAAGTTATCAGCCGCCGGGGCTGTTACTGGTCACGCACCAGCTTTAAGATCAGTTGCCTCTATTGCTACTGGTTCCACTCTGTCGATAGATAACACCCTGCGTTCACCGCTGCACTCCAATGCGGAAGTTTTATTATAGCGTGCGAGCACGCAAAACGGACCCATGTACGGTGGCAGCAGAGATCGCTAGGCAGCATCCGCGCGGGTCAAGACATGAAAACAGGCCGAAAGATGAAAACCAACTTACTCCGGCATCGACTATCCTCTTGGTAAGGTCGGTTGGAGTTGTATAATGTGTTGGGCCACCGGTTTGTCGTGATCCGCGAAGTTGACAAGTCTCATCGGCCAGGGAACGACCGTCTCGCCAAACAAGCGTAACAAGCGTTCAGAGGCTAACTCAGTGGACGCTGTACGTGGGTCGTCACTCAACCTGTTCCGAATACCTGATAATACTAATTGAAAAACCTCACACCTAGAAGGATTGTTGTTGACAGAGGCTGAGCTTTCCGACTGCCAATGAAAGCTCTTAATTACTATGTTCGCTACTGGGTTGTAGGCTATGCTGATGTCGCGATTAGCACCGCTTCAAACAAAAGGCTGGCCACAATTTCGAATATCGAGCGTGTGCCTGGGCAAGACATATCGTGCAAGGTTTAAAAAAATTTTGAATGAAAAGCGGCGGAGCACCTGAGCGATGGGTATTTGGTGGTGTCATAAATTATCATCCTTTCGGACGAGTTCACAGAGACGCGTCAGAGTTCGAAGGAACTTGACGATTACTCTTAATTTTGGCCGTTGACCCGTGTAATGGTGATCGCTACGAGGTCGACTGAGCTGTCTGCCTTGCCAGTTGTGGCGCTGATGCACGAGAGAGCAACACTCGCCGTGTTCGTGTTATCTCAAGTACGGAGAATGCCGGTTGTGAATTGGGCGATATGATCCAGGGGCCGGGTCCATCCGTGGAGAACATGCCAGATGTCGAGCGTAGAGTGCATGTTAACAGTTCGTGGCTTATGAAGACAGTAAAACGTCTACATCCATATTGAAAATGGCTGATACAAAAATAAGTCACCAACAATTCCCTTTCAAAAACACCATACTGTGACAGCTGATTGCAAACGCCTAGAGGAGAATGCGGGTGGTCACCAATCGTCACCTGATCTTTTGCTGCAAGACACTCTATTTATGGCCACGTCTGACTCGTCCACAGTTGGCGTTAAAGGGGCAGGCGGACGAAAAGATTGTAGCGATGTTGTGCTGTCGATAGCTGTTGTTATCTTAGATGGGACGTTTCGTAAAGCCGTCGTAAATGAAAATGAGTGTACGTTATCTCTCAGCATTAGATAGGCACAGTTAAAGGTGGAATTGAGTCAAAAATTCACAGTCATCGAGCAAACGATTTTTTAAACAATGTAGGCTTTGGATAGTCTGCTGTTGCTTATGTAGTGTCAATAAAATATTCGGTCTCGCTCGTAGATATTTTGTGGCCTAAGAGGGTTAGGAGGCATTCCAAATGAACGGCTACTTAGGTATATTGTCACCCTATGACGCAACGAATGGGAAAACAATGAACCCAGGCGAACGCAATATTTTTCCTGTGATGAGCAAGTGACCAGGATATCATCCAAGTGAGGCCTGAGACAACCCAGTTCATGACAGACATCGAAAATACAACACTGGAATGTCTGAGAAACGTTGCTGAGACCAAAAAACATGCGTAAAACTTCAAACGGTCCGATTGACGTTAGCAGTGATGTCCTCGAGACGTCCTCGGGGGCTAGTAGAATCTGGCTACAGCAGCGCACCAATTCAATATTGGTGAAGATTAGCTTCCCAGATTGGTTTGCTATCAAGTCCTGAATGTGAGGATTTGGATGTATATAGAGAGTGGCTGCGTTGTTCAGTGCTCAATGGTTGACACATGGACGCCAGTCGTTGTTTGTCAGCGGTGATGCCCATGGACCACTGGATGGACGGACACCATCCAGCTTAAGCATAGGCTTAAATTATGCATGGTCAGATTTCAGCTCTTCAGAAGCTAAACAACGCGGACGACCGCAACCGACCAGTCCGTATTTGACAATGTGGTGGGCGGCATCGGCTGCTGCTGCCCGTGGTTCGTTAGTAGATCGGAGCAGCTAAAGGACTTCAGGTCAGAGCTACCCATAGGGACCACAAACTACGCACTGGACTGATCACTACCGTGTGTGACGGTCCATCCCAGATGTTAAGTTTCGTCGTGGTAACAAATAAATACGACCGACAGAAGTCAACTAGCGGATTGAAATGTTGAGGGGATTCGATGCCAATAATAAGGAAGAAATCAGCTACAAACAAGGCCCAACGAGGCTCATTGCAAAATCAAGGGTTTAGATTCAATAGTCAACGGCGAAAATTTTTAATGGACTTGCCGTTTATAGTTCAGTGTGTGGTACCGGATTTAACCCGTGGTTTCGTTGCCGAATGCGGAATGGCAGCGCCCCGTACTGCCGTATCGACGAAGAAGCCTGATATGGAGTCCGTCGCATTTTACTCCCATGTTTTCGACGATCGTTCTGGCGAGGAATATATTCTTTCATTCAGGGGACACAGTGAACACAGATTCCTGAAGCTGACATACAAAGGCTTTGAGAACAAATCGTAATTGTCAATAGCTGATTCTTGCACAGAGTACCGTTAACTGGTTCAAGAGGTTCTAGTGGTGTCTTGGGAATGAAGAAATTTGGTTACCCATATGAACACTGCTGGGCAGGCGTGGGCGATTAATCAGCAATCAGAAGGCTGGCGAACTTCATTTCGCAGGACCTTTAGACGACTTTGGTCACCCCAGTGCAGTCAAAATCTCTTCTGAATTTTCTTCTGCGCAGAGTTCCTCGGACTGAAGCACAAGAAACCACTAGGTAACAACCGCTTACCGCCCGCTTTCCCAGAAACTTATGGAATGTGTTGCTGCGTTAGCCGCTCCGTTTTTGGCGTCGTTCCAACTCTCTTATAATCCAGGTGTCACGTGCACCATTTGGAAACACCGTGTCGACCAATCTATCTACAGAGGCGATGACAATCGATACAGTAGAACTTCTCCCACTTGTATTGGTGTCATTGGAAAGCATACTGGCCGATAGATTCAGAGTAGGAATTCAGTTTACCTAGATGCTAACAAATAAACAACAAGGATTGCAAAAGGGATCCTGATGCACTGTCAGCTTACTGGTGGCAGACAGCTCCCTGATTACGGCCATGGAAGAGCGCCACCTAGTAGACTTTGCTTGCCTATACTTTAATCATGCCTCAGAAAGAGCAAACCACACAAACAGCTACTTGAGATGGCTGCCAACTATGGGACTTGATATCTGGCTTTTCGCATGGATTCGGCACTACTCATTAAACAGAACGTTTATCATGAGGGTCAGTGGCGGGCTGTCTGCCGCGCTGGATACTTCCACGAGTGCCTTGTAAGGTTCCACGTTAAACTGTCCACTGCTGTGTACGGCACGTTAGTCGCAAGTAAATTGTCCTTGCTGATGTATGCGGACGGTGTTAAAGTGCGGCATGCAGTAGGCTATCGCGGTGCAGCGCGTCAGTGCCCGGTGAGCAGTTGTCTCCGGATTGCTGATAGCAAGTCGTAAATCCCGAATGTACGACGACAGAGCAGCGAAGTTCACCCGATAGATCAGCAACTACTCAATGGCGTTCCTCAGGCCCAAAGACCTTAGGGGTCTTTCACAATGAAATTTTTGTCGTGGTGCCAGTACACTGGCATCGGCGATTTTAAAGTCAGATTGGTAAGGCTGTTCAAGTGAGGCGAGTAGTTTTCGGAAGACTGTTTCACGTGTATATTTGGTGCCTCCGTAGGACATATGCTGGTTGCAAGCACGCAGACATGCGCTTCCCGTTTCGAAAAAGACACGACTACCCCTGAATCTGTAGAACAATTTGCAGCGAAGAGACATGGTTTCTCACTCGTAATCTTCTAGAGGTGGGTTGAGGCCAATTAGTCTCCCTCCACTGGTTTGCAGACGGCTGGGAAGGGACAGAATCCTTATCTTTAAAATAGTTATGGGAAATTATCGTCATCAATCAGAATCTTCTTGAGCCGGCGAAAGCTACTAGTTCAAGATAAACAGAGTCGAGGCTGGTCTAGCATTATCTGCTACTATTCAGGTGACAGTTGTTCAAACTGCGTTGTACTTCCCATAAATATTGTGCAATCTATCGCTGCTGAAACGTTTGCGAAAGGTGTGAACGACTGGTTCTCGTTAAGATAGCCATTACAATCTTCCATACAATCTTCCAAAGACACCCAGCTATTGGCACGTATGTGTGTACATGCATTTTACTACTAGCATGTAAGTGCGGGCTGTCCAGGTGATTGTCCCTGAACGTGTTCTCTTTAGAATACTTCGGCTTATCACAGACAGTTAATTTTGCACTTGTTATATGCTAATGGTAACATTATTTATGGTTTTCTATTAATGTCATTATTGTCAGCACACTCTCGTCATTCCAATTATTGATACTGTTACCATCTTCTACCAGTCTAACAGAATGCAGATTATATTCATTGTACCCCACCATGTAATAACAGTGTATCGAGCCTACGGCACTCCAGTACTGACAGCAATATTCAACATGAATCCAAACAACACCGTCATGCCTTCAGCGGTTAACGTGGTTGAAGAGGACAAACAGTTATCTGAAATCTCGTTGGAATCTGAAGTCACTAGAGGATCCAATACTCACGAGAATGCAACCTCTTACGGGCAAAAATCAGGAGGCAACAACTTTGTCTACTAGATTTTATGCCTTACAGGAAGCTAGCGAGTCAGCTGAGAAGATTTTGGTTCCACTCAACCTAAAACTTACTACTGGTTATTAACCGTTATACAACATTTTCCGTTAACCACGGTGCGCACTTTAAACGTTGTCAACAGTACACTTTTATTACATTATATTTTTGGGATCGAGCCCCCAAACACTTTAAGGAACACTGCCCGCAGGTTTCCTCGGGGACACTTGGCAAGCCTTTGACTTATCAATTGGCCCTTCGAGCCTCTTTGGTAGGGACTCAAATGTGGATCTACCAAATACTTCTGGCTTTCTTTCCAGGCTGACGTGGAGGAAACAGTTCTCTTCTAACTGTGGCTGACTTCAGTATATTTAAAAACTACGTATGGCAGTGCGGAGATTTCTTCGAAAGATTTCGTAACAATAATTTCCATAAAAGTTGTTTCCACGTAAGTAGCCAAAATATCGTAGTTAGTTCTTTTGTGGATAACGTTGGTAAACACTCTCTTCGATAAATTAATGAACTGACAATTATTTTGGCATCACAATAACTTCCTGTTGTACAGAGGATTAGTAGTTCACCTGTAGTGATCAAAACGAGTTACCGAATAGACTAGGCAACTGCGAATGTAACTCACTAGGCTATCGGTGATAACGAAATAAAAAAATGAGACAAAACAGTTACAAATTTCTAGCAATTTATGGTAACCAAAAGAATTTGACTCGCAGGAAAGTGTTCACAAGTGTTCGAGATGATCACCTCAATATTTCAAATTACCAGTATCCGGAAGTGGATAATATCACCGAGTCGTCGTAGACTGCTGAAGCTCAATCCGAGATGCGACGATGCTCATGGTACAACGGAGCTGAAAAGTTGGATGATAGATCCGTGTAATATCGTCAAACGACTGTGCAACGGAGAGAAGAGCAGACCGACATGCACAAAATTTGTATTGTATTACAAGTTCACTTTTGTCAATTTAAAAACATGCAAAAACGATACAAAAGGTTGTTGCACAGAAATGAAACATCGTTTGCAAACAAAAATAAGGAAATCTCTACACACTTAGTACATCTATCTGTCAGTGGTTTAAGCTAATAATAATGTATGTTTATCAACGCTTCTGTGGAAAACATGCTCCAGTGGATAAGATCAGTGCCCTGTATAACATAACTTCATGGCACTGGTTTGGGGCTGACAAACGGCTTACGGCGGTTACACTTAATATGCCTTCTATTTGTTCAGGGCATTCACTGCTTGAAATGCGCGCACCTTTGGAACGACTGTCATTTTCCAATTCGATGTTAAATAATTTGCTATGGCTACCAAACCATACCCCGTCATCTTGAATACACGTAATGAGCAAGTAGTTATGTGCCCTATCCTCAACCATTACCAGTTTGTAACGTCTTTTTTAAGAGCCAACCTGACTGTAGTCCCAACAGACGTCAAAATAAAATAACGTGATGTGATCTGAAAACGTACGGTTAACCCCCAGGAACACTTCGAAATGTGATAAGTATTTAGCTCTGGCCCAGTCAAGAACCAGTGGTAACAACCAAGAGGCTGAAAGAAAAACACAAGTTGGGTTCCGGCCTATTGGGCCGTACTCAAATGTGCGCAAGGCGAAAAGTGCAGAAAACCTTTGAGTACATGAAAAAACACTCGGGAAGGTGCAATCAAAACAGCCTGGAGGAATAGATTGGCGGATAAGTCGCTAGGAAAAGGGCAAACATTCACTGTATGCAGCTGGTTACACGGCTGAATAAAATGTCGCTATGTTCGACAGCATGCGTGCGCGGAGGCACGCCTACAAAAAGGACAGATATAAAAACCTAACTGCAGTCAGGATTCTCAGAAGAGTTATACAATCGCTGGTCATTAAACGTGCTGTTATGAGTTTTCTAGCGCTAATTGTTCAGATTTTGCGCTTAACGACCATTAGTTTTTGCCTACTGATAGGAAGCAAGAGTCACCGAATGTTCAAGCGCCTTCGATGAGAATCTTGACACTGGACTGTACATGGCGTCATCTATAATCCCCACTTCAGCTCGCTAGCATGTGCGCATTTAGGAATCGCTTGAGGATCACACCACAGGGTGCCAGTACCACTCCCATCCAGCGAGGTTGTTCCATGAGAATCCATTGACCGCTTTATTAGTGTATCACGACCGCCCCTCGAGTGTCCTATCGCACTTCTAGCCGTGTACCTCTAGGTTACTCATAAGACAGCAGAAGAACGAATTCGGACTTCCGTATGATTCTGTACCTAGCTTGTCTTAGGTCCAATACCTGCTTATATATTACTGAAGGTTTGCTGCGCACGGAACCCAACAAATAATGTTCATCAATGATCTTTCTGTAAACCTGAGGTATCCCTGCCATATCTTCGCCGACAATGTGAAGATGGCAAGAAATTCTGACGAAACGAGCATGTATGGGTATGGGAACACTTTTAATGACTTGTCATGTGAACACCAGCTACCCATAGATGTAGATGCGTGTAGTCAGCTGCTTGCTGAGGAGCAGCCGGGGTAAGTCAGGCACTCTGCGAAGGGGTGAGAAAGGGTAGATGGGGAGGAAACAAACAGCCATGGACTTCAGAGTGCTCATAGGAGGGAAATTGAAAGTTTCCTAGCAGTGTCTAGAGGCGGCGCGTGAGGGAAATAAAGCTGTGTATATGTTGAGGAAAACACTGGCCTCAAGAGGATCGGAGGCGTTGTTACCCACTTATAAATAATATGAGGCGATGTCTACAACAATGTGTGCATACTTGTGGCGCGCACACGTTAAATGACACGAAGTTGCTCGAGAAAGTTTAGAGAAGTTTGATTAGCCTGCTGGAGGGAACGTGGGACAACTCATCTGAAAACAGACTATGAAAAACTGATCCGCCTTCTCTTGTGCAAAACAGGGTTAGAGGGGGTTTGATAGAAATCTCCAGGATTCCCAAAGGAATAACCGAAGTTGAGATGGAACCTCTGTTTGATGTCAATAAAACTTTACACCTTCTAGACCACAGCCTGAAGTTGGGGAATAAGGGAGTTGCTAAATCGGCTAGGGCCAAGTCTCTTGTATGTCGATTCACCAATTGTTGGAACATGATTCCACAAAGTGTTGTATCCTCTGACAATGTTACAGTGTTCAATAAAAACTTGACCACCTTTTTCCGGATCTTTTGTTAGAGCTTTGTTTGGGTGAGTTTCCTTAGTTCTCCCCTTTTCATTGATTTAAGTCAGCCAACTTCTCATCCTTATTTGCCGTTACTGTTACCTCTTTTCCAATTGTATCCATTGTATCCATTTAATTAGGTAATTAATTAATTAGCTGATTGGTTGATTACAAAGTTACTCTTAGTCTCTGGAAGCATGAGTTCCAGGAATCAAATTCGTACTAGTCTTACACCTGTTTCTGGTTCCACTTCATTTTAGTGGGGGAACAAACTTGTATGCGTAAGTAATGGCTATAAACCTGTTGTTTTCTGACAGCAGTGATAGCTTGGACTCCTCAGCTTTTGTGTGGTAGCCCTCATGATTACTCATGGAAGTGAAGAACTTTTTCCCTCATCGTCGCAGTATCCTCGCTCCAGAAGCTCACTGGTGCAATAAACTAGACAATTCCTGACTCAGACCGTAATTTCCTGGAAGCTGAACTGAGCTGGACCGAAACATGTGGTCCAGCTACCACGATCGTCCTATGAGAATCCCGAATGGCCATGGAGGACATAAGATGGCAGAGTGAGATGGCATATAAAAAGTGTACTTAATCGAATGTATTTGCATAATTAAAAAAGACACTGGAGGATGTAAATCCCTTGTCGTTGGTTCTACTGGCACCTGAAGCAGTTGCCTTACTCTTTTTCCTTTAGTGCTTCCCACAGGTATTCTCTTCCAGCGCTCTACTTTTCTTTCCAAAGGAGTACGTTGAACCGGGACGCTGATGTCGTATGACATCTTGAGAGAAGGAAAATACTTCACTACTGACTCGTTTACCGATAATGGCATTTGCTAGGAGTGTTTATGCTAAAAAGACTTCGTTATTGAGCACCGTCCAATAAGTATTGTTCGCCACTTCATCAGTCACGGGAGTTCCCAAAATGCTGTGCGTATACAACTCGAAATAAACTTTGAATAGCTTGTCTGTGCACGTGTTGAAGGCGAAATGATGAATTATCGGTGTCCATCTAGGCAGCGTCCTACAATTTTGCCTTGAACGAGGGGAAATCTGCAGTATCCGCGGGAAATTTGGTGCGATGATCCATAGACTCCGATGAGAAGAAAGCACGCATCGGGTATCTCAGTAAGTTCATGAAGAGATACAATACTTCGATTTCTCCGAAAATTCAAATTAGAGCGGTTTGCATGAAACTCACTAATTTTGCTTATGACAATGAGGAATAACCAGCGCTCTTACCCCCAAAACCTGTGGTGGACCCAAACATTATATGTGATCACTCCAAATGTTCCCATTCAGCACATGAGACAGAAAAGTTTTTCTTAACCTCACAAACATCTGTTATGAGAGGAAAATTTCTACGACGAACGGACCTTGAATACACCGTAATGACCGATTTGCAAGGTTTTCAACTTCTGGACGTCTTCAAGCGGTTGACGAGGTCATGCGCTGAAGTCTGCTCAATTATTCGTCGCATTTTGGAAGTTCCCGTCTTCCCTCGCCCAAGCCCATTTATCTCAACGTTTTTCCGACAGGCGAAATCCCTAAAAGGTATGTTTGCACGTGTTTCCCGAAGTGATCTTGAAATATTTGAAACTTCTCCTACGTAACGTAATCTGTGGAACAAGCGAACTAAATTCTTTCCTGGTGCGTGCATCGAACGTATGTAAGCTGCAGCTCATTCCCCTCTGATTATGTCTTCTTTTGCTAACAGATTTCATTTTCGTCTTATTTTGCAATAATTTATTGCTTTGTACCACTTGTTATTATCTGCCATAATTGCGCACATCCGAGCATGCCCCTCAAAAATGTGTTGAGGAATATACGTCATTATTATAAACGTGACGTAGGAACATTAAACCAAAATTGGCTGAAAGTGAGAGAAACTGACTCAGTAGTCCGTGAAGATGTGTTGGTTTAGAGATTCGCCGAACTTAATGAAAGTATCCGGCAGATACTATCCGTAGTGCTGTTCAAAACATGTTTGAGTTCACGGCGGAGGTAGGTATGAAGACAAGTAAATCCGTAGATGTGTTTAAATAGATGACGGACTCCGTTAGCATCCAACTTTCTTAGAGATCAGCACATAGGCGACACGGAACTGAGGGGCCGCGCGGCTTGCGACCTTCGAGAGAAAGTGTATTATCGGTTCATATGGTTTGAACAGCGGGTGTACACGTACGTTCAGGAGAGGGGAAAGGTGGGGGAAACAACCGAAACTATTGTATATAAAATGTAGTGTACAACACCACAAACCGTTGTCTGTATTACTGTTCACATTTTGAAACGCTATACAGCCGCGTGACCTTCAGAATTGGCTGAAATTATCATGCACATGAATACATGTGTGCAACTGGAGTGTTCGTTGAAATTTTCGGGAGGGTTTCTACTGATAGAACATGTCGCCATGTAACCAGAGGGTGGTGGCGGGCAGCAGGTGACGTCATATTCATACGTCTCCCGTGTCCGCACCGTCGACTATCCATCAATGATATTGAACCTAAACATCCGCACTTTCTCCTTTCACCCATCTTACACAGACATGGTTGAAACAAATGACGGTTAGTCAGGAAGTCGCTGCCGTAGTCTTTTGTACCTTTTCTCAACCGCATACATTAACCGTTATTTCAACTGAAATAGTACTTAAATGCTTTCCCGTGTGCTTTTACCGAGTTCGACAACATCACATACACAATCCCCACGGATTTACCTACCACCCCAAATGGTTTGTTCTTCTTCCTCCAGAGGTTCCCGTGCAACTTCGTAAGTCACAGACAGTAGTTCATCGAAATCCGTCTACGTAGCAGCGTTTATCTTCCCTAACTTACAATCTAGGCATGATAAGCTATCCTCAAATGTGCGTGAATCATTTCGTTAAAAATAACATACTTATCAGAATCTCGTGAGAGGCTTCCTCCGGCATTACTTCTGCAGGTCATAGGGATGGAGAACGTTACGGCGTAAAAGAGCGCACCGTCTCAAAATGTCAAATTTTCTAACTGAAGCAGAACACTTGGCAACACCAGTGTTAGTCCCGGAGGTATAGTAGTTGCTACGACAACGATTAATCTGTTCGTGATATCTGTCGACAGGCTGGATCTAGACTAGTCGCGTTTGTAAACAGCGAGAAATTATAAATTCTGATCCCACTGAGCAAGCAAACCGGATCCAATCGAGAAGACGGTTGTTTCGGCGAGTTTCTTACTATTAAGTTGCTAAGAAACCAAAAATTGCGCCAACTAAATAGAAAAGTATAACAGCAAAAATGGATATTGATTCCACCAAACGTACAAGTTCCGAGAATAATGATTCACGTGAATATGGTAGAATACAACAGTCGTGTAATGGAGGAGCGATCGAGCGCAAACGAGACCAGGGTATATATAAACAACGATCCAGTAGTAGGAAGTAAGCAAGAAAAACTATGCGGGAACAAGTTTCCACAAATGGACGATAGCAAGGTATAGTGACAAATCGTGATTAACGTTCTGGGGAGAAGTGGTTTGTCGCGAGCGTAATTTGGGTGGTCGTGTCAGTCTTTGCAAGGAAGACTCAAAATCACTACCGAGAAGGTTTCGAATGGCTGGGGAATAAATACGGACAGGGAATGTGGTAGCAGACTTTCCATAAAACACTACGATCGTCAAACACTCAACGCAGGCAGCTATTTTAACAGCAAATATAAACAACGTCGGAAAATAAAATGAGGGTCGATAAGTTCGTGATCACAGCGTCCAGTAAGCGACCTTTCCAATAGCACTTATCTGAAAACTATCGTTCGTTGCGTACAAAACGAATCGGTTATACCCATCGAATTAGACTGTAAGAGGACACCCAATGGACGATCGACCATTCTATGAGCACCTCATTTGTAAGGGAACACTAATGTCCGACTGTGCTCCAGCCTGGAAAGAGAATGAGATAAGAAGGGCAAATAAGTGGCCATTCTGGGCACCTGAACAAAATATCGACCGATAGCCCTAAGAATTCTTCTAACCTCCGTGATTTTAGTAGCCAGATCACCTCGCCGCTTAGTTGTGGAACCCTCCGCGATGAAGCCGGCTACGACCTCTCCTGCCAAACTATTGTCTGACCAGGTGTACCACAGGGATTTGCCCTTGATCAACTACTGTTTTTAATGCGTGTCAATGATTTGCCGGCTCAACCAGCCAAGCAAAACACAAAGACGGGTTACAATTACGTCCAGTCCAAAGCATCCATCCGGTTATCTGTTGGGTGTATCAGCAATGAACGAGTAGAAAACGCGCCCACAAACGATAAGAAGGCATGGATGTTGCTCCGGTTATTTGAGAGGGTGCATACAAGGGATGGTGGCAGGTCGCCGCACGTTGACTTCGCGCCTGATGTAAACAATACGGAGGAGATGGCAGTCACTGCTGGATAGGTGCGGGGTCAGTTGGCTAGGCTGAATGCTACGAAGGCAGACGGCCCAGATGACACTCACCCGATAACTCTAACAGCAACTGCAAACGTATTAGCTGCTTCTTTGGCTGGTGTATTCAACAAATCGTTTGGCGAAGCCAAACTACCCAAGAATTGGAAGGTAGCCGCTATCACACCGATACACAAAGGAGGCAGCAGGTGAGAGGCATCAAACTACGTGTTTGTGAGCCTTACGTCAGTTGTATTGAAGGTGCTAGAACGGATCAAAGGGGTAAAGATAGCGAACCATATCATCAAGTAGAGAAAAGTGGCGGTTCAGCAATATGGCTTTGTAAGTAACAGATCTTGGCGTTCTGAACCACTGCCTTAATTAGACGAGACTAACAAGCGGCATGGAAAAGGACACCATGTTGGGGTCTGTAATTTTGATTGTGTGAAAGACTTCAACTAAGTAAATCATGGACAATTAACGCTACAGTTGGAGGCATTAAATACACCCCCGGTGTTTTAGCGTGGGTGAAGGTGTTCTGTGGAAAACGTTCCGATATGCAGATGGAGGGCTCCAAGTCACACACTCCATATTCCACCAGTGGCATTCGACAGGGGTTAGTCAGAACTCATCTGATGTTCCCAGAATACATAGATGATTTAGCGAAGAGGATCAGCAGGCTCTGCTACATGTTCGCAGATGATGTGGGAATTGTGGGAAACCCAGGGGAGTCCTGGATGAAACAAGGCATGGAAGAAATTCACCAGTGGGGAGCTGGCCAGCAACTCAGGTTGAATATTGACAAATGTAGATAACTTGATGGTTCCGAGATCGCGGACTCTCCCAAATGGTTAGGAGGGTCTGGGCAACGTATGCTCATTCACAAAACTACTGAGATGAGAGATCTAGAAATACAGGTCACTGGAGACTTCATGGTGTCAACTGAGTGTGTTTGCATCCCGTAAAGCAAATCGGGCACTCTGCGAACTGAAGAAGACAGTAGCCTCAAGGAAACCCAGCGTCCTTGTGCCTCTGTACAAGGCTTATGTAAGACCACATCTAGAGTATCACGTGCAGGCTTAGTGTCCCTGCTTGGTCAATGATGCTAAGGTCCTAGAGGAGGTACGACGTAAGTTTACTAAGTTTTTTGTAGAATTTCGGGGAATGGACTACTCCAGCAGACTTAAACACCTTAATCTCTTCTCCCTAGAAAGAAGGCGGAAGAGAGGAGATCTTATAGAAGTCTTCAAGATCCTGAGTGGACTATCTGAGGGAGGGGAGCAACTGTTTACTCGCGACGAAAATTTATCGCTTAGCGGGCATGAGTTGAAGATTATGAAGGGAAGAGCTGGGACTCAAATCCTGATCAACTTTTTCTCACATGGAGTCGTGAACATTTGGGACAGATTACCGTCCGAGGTGGTGTTGGCCACCGCGGTTGCCGACTCGAAGCGCAAGCTTGATGCTTGTTGGTTGGCATTATTTCCGGATACGGAGTGATGGTAAGGTGACCGGGATCTACTCAACATGATGGCGACCCTCCCTCTTTCCTCTGCCCGCATCTTTGTTATGCTTCTCATCTTTTCTTTATTACCAGTATAGACAATTTGCGTAGGACTTCTTTATTAGTTATTTATCTCTCAGCTGTTCTTTTATCACAATCAGGAAGTAATTTTTGTCCTGTCATCCAGAACTCTGATGGAGATGTGGTTACACTCGCATTGGCTTTGATCCTGTCTATTAATCTGAGTGTACCATAATCGCTAACGGTGATTCCAATACCGTTTCCCTCCATCATCCAACCTCTGGCATCCAAGAGGTAGCTAGCACAGTCCTAATGAGGACTTGGTCAATGATACTCTCGCTGCTTTTTCAATAGTATACTGTGCTCTACCTACCACTGACGATTCCAAAACATTGTTGAAGGGAAGTTGTTCTTTTCCATTTGTCGCAGCACAACGGGGTCATCCGAGCTTACTGGTGCAAGAAACTGGACATCAACTGGCTACTAGCCTCAAGTCCTTTGATCTGAACCGAACTGAACTAAGCTATTCAGCGCGGTCGATTTGAATTTGAAAATAGGTTGCTTCTCTCGTTTTGTTACTATTTGTTTGTGAGTGTCTCGCATTTCTTTACTGAAGTGTGCTGGCATCTTACAGGCGAAGTAATGTTAGTATCTAGTCTGGTTTGCATTAATTGGTCGTTAAATAATCTATCTAAACAAGACAGATATCTTGCTAGTAGTATGCCCCGAGTCTCTTAGCCTTGCTTCAGTAAGCGTAGTGATAAAAGGTGGTGGCCGGGAATCGAAGTGATATATGCGATAGATGTTGTCATCAATCATGTGCATGCATAAGCACAGAGCTGTATGAACTCCGTGGTAAATTTTCTGACCTATGCTTTGTCTGTGTAGAATGCAAGAACAGAGAAGGATTTCACCTGGCTTTTCAGGCAAACAGGAATTCGTAATAGGAGCTTCACACGGCGCGAATTCCAGTAACCGTCCCCCAGACGAAACTATCAACCAAACTCGGAATTATGCTTCGGCTAAAACCGTGACTAAGCAACACGGAACCTAGAGGAATGGTGTGCGCACTCCGACGGTCCACTGCAACTAGCCCATAAACCTAACATCGGGAGGTACATCAACTTTGCGCTCAACTCTACTCGCGTCAACGTTGATACGCCATGAGAACCACACCTTTGTGTCACCAAAACTCCAAAAGGGCAACGAGGCTCCTCCGGGATCACGGATATCAACTATAGGTGAGGCTCCTGGGCCTTAGAAATCAATAACTTCGACAGCGACTGGGAAAATAAACGAAGATTGTAGGACGCCCCTGAATGATCACGTGCACCTAAACTCGACTAACTTTGATGCGGTGCTCACACGAATAATGTTGAAAGGGGCACATATGCGTAACATCACGGCCACCCTACAAAAACATGTTAACGCAGTTAGACTGTTACGAAGTTTCTATGAGACCACTCCAAAAAAGACAGGAACATCATTATCCACACCCCCGAACCGATCTACAGGGTCTTGAGCTCAGGAGGTTCTCGGAAAGACAATTAATTCTGAGCTTTCTAAGAAATGCTGGACCACCCGCGGCGACGAAATGGCGCCGAGCGCACAGACTCGGTAAGTGGACTGTACCTAAAACATAAACGAACTGTCCCAGACCGTTCCTAGTCGAATTTCGGTGCCGCAACATTCGAGGTCTGGTACTAACTGAGGCTGACACGATAGCTCAGAGAATGCCAAGAATAAAGGTTGCTGGAGATACAGCCATGCATCACAGATCTTGCCCGTGTGTGGCGATGTCGGCTTCGCCAGAAATCAAAAGCGAGCGTCTCGGCACAAACCGGGCCTAGGAGGAAAACAACAACTTCAAGGGAACGAGACGACGATGCAACGGCTTAGGAGAGCCAACCATCGATAACGAAAATGGTTGATATCGGTCCGATTCATATCCTCATATCCAAAATACGAACTTATCCGTCGGAGGTTTCCTCTGAGGGATTAGATACCACCAAACTACGAAGCAGGCAGAAGGCCAGATCGCCGGAGCTGAATTGCATGCTGGCCAACGTATGCAGTCTACTCAATAGAAGGGACGAGCTGCAAACAGCGATTCACTCCGTAGATATTTGCTTGCCCACAGAAACATAGCTCAAAGAAGAAATAGATTTGGGCGACTGGGCGCGTGGGTTCCACTGGTATCGCAGTGATCGTGACAATGCCGTTGGAGGCGATTGCTTATTGCTGATCAAGAGTTCTATAAGGTAGCCGCCCATGAACTATAACTGCAGCTGCGTGAGCATTCAAACCGCCGTCGCCTTTCTCCCTGTCAACCCCCCATTAATAGTCTTCGGGGTGTATCGAAGTCCAGGCGCTCAATCAGAAGAAGACGAAGCATTGCTGAAATCACTCCAGTCGGTTTGCCAATCAGGTTATCGCATTGTTGTTCTGGGGGATTTAAATGCTCCCGAAGTGAGCTGGCGATTGAGATCTGTCAGTAGTAGAGGTTTTGACCACAAATTGCTCAACCTAGTCAACAACTTCACATTAACACGGCATGTTAGAGTGGCCAAGAGATCGCAACCTGGTCAGATAACCTAAACACTAGACTTAATCATAACTTGCCATAACACTGACATCGCTAACATGTCGACTGCGGCACCACTAGGAAACAGCGATCATATGATGATATATCTCTCGGTCAAATGTTCCCTACTGGTATAAGGGGCACACGTAGTGCAACTTTTTCACCGAATCGACCACAATAAACCGATATTGGAAGCTGATAAATGACCTGGAACACGACAGATTCTGTAGAGGACGCCGACAGTTTGTGGGTAGATTACGCTAATAACTTCCGGACCCTTACAGATAGGAACATCCCTCAGAAACAAGTCGGAGCAAGGGGTCGGAAGCCGTGGGTTCGCCCCAACGTCAATAGAGCTTCCAACGCAAGTATATGGTCTGGAAGGCATATATTCAGCAAAAGGAGCTTGAAAACTTCATGATCTACAAAGAAGTTCAGAACAAAGCAGTTAAGGTAGCAGGGAACGCTTGTCTCGTCTGTGAGCTCAACCTGGCACGTGGCATTAAAAAGACTCTCCAAGTGGTTTTACGGTTATGCCCAATCAACGTCATCTCCAAGAAAGGAAATTGGGACCACAAATTCCTATAACTGAAAGATTATAACGACTGATAGTGACACAGCAGACGCATTCATGGCAAGGTTTCACAGTTTTTATCGCTGGGACAATGGAGCAACTGAGCTTCACTCTAACACCGTGGGCGTGGTTTTGATGGAACAGGATATCGCGCCCCACAAGGTTGAGCGGGCAATATTCCAACCAAACGGTACGAAGTCCGCAGGACCCGACCATATCCACTAGGCTATCCTGAAGTCTCCAGCCAAATTGCTAGCGTCGCTTTTGTCCAACTGTTCAATCCCATATCAGAAACAGAGTTAGTTTCGAAAGACTGGAAACAAGCCACTACAATTCCCATCTTCAGAGATGGTAACCGGTCAGAGGTCGAAAATTACAGACCAGTAAGCCTGACTAGTGTCATCAGCAAAATCTTTGAACGTACAATATAAGAGAGGATCTGTCGATTTCTTCGCGGGCAGAAATTGTTCGAAGTGCCTCAACATAGTTTTCTAGAAGGTAGATCTTGTCTTACCAATCTGATGACGTTCTACGACACTGTCAAGGAGACGCTGGACATAGGAGAAATGCCCGAGGTGTGTTATCTACATTTCCAGAAAGCCCTCGACTCTGTAAACTGCAAGCCTTTTGACTGGTAGCCAGGAGAATCTGAAATTTCCCCTAGAATCTGTAGGTAGATACAGACGTTCCTAGTTGGAAGGTCGTGTGAGATGAGAATAAGGGGGGTGCTGTCGGACAAGGGTCCTCCGTTAACTAGAGTACCTCAGGGGTCAAACCTCGCCCCTCTGCTCTCCCTGATATACAAAAGGACTCGACCAACAGCCTGGTCATCCCATGTTACATGTGTGTAGATAACATGAAGCTGGTGGAAAATGCGTCGGACACGGATGCCCTCCAGGAAGACATTCTAATGATCTGCGAATGGACACTAAGGTGGGATTCACCACTGAATGTTCACAAAGTCATGTCCTCGCTAATTCTTTCCAGTCAACCCCCTGGGACATAAGGGATGCACATGGACGTATAGTCAAACTCACAATCAAACAGTAAATGACAGATTTAGGTATCCAGGTCACTGGCACGTTTGCTCCATCAGCTCAGTGTGCCGCAGCCGCGACAAAAGCACGGCGAGCGTTATCCCGACTAAAATCTGCGATCGCAAACCCATGTCCAGCACTGTTCATTCCACTGTACTATGTCACAGTTCGACCCCACTTGGAATATTGCGCCCAAGCTTGGCTACCGTATCCCCAATAGTACATAGTTGTTCTCGATAAAGCACAAAGGCTCGCCGAACGAATGGTATGAGGTATGAAGCGTCTAAGCTGCCAAGACCGACTGAGCTCGTTGAAATTGTTCTCGCTCGAAAGCCGGCGGGCGAGAGGTGACCTCACTGAAAAGTACAAGATTACCCAAGACACCGGCACAAGTCCCCTGGCACGTTTGTTAGTGAAACATCAGGACAGAGATTTAAGAAGACACAGGTTCACGATCAATAAAACATTATCACAACCGGCTGTGCGACTTAAATTTTTCACTAACCAGGTAGTCAAGTCGTGGAACAAATTGTATGCAAAGATAATAGAGGCATCCAGCGTAGATATATTCGAAACAGAGCTAGACAAATGTTTCCTACCTTGCACTAATTGAAAAATACTTTGCTGTTGATGTTTTCCGTGGTGCTAACTCCGAGGTTCACACATCCAGGGTTTCCCCAGCCTTATACTAACACGGATCAGAAGTCTCAGTGAGAAAACGGTGAATCTGCAAACAAACTTTATTTATTTCATTTACTCACCGTACAAAAGCGGACTTCAACGTAAAGAATAAGGACGCCAGGGAAATGGACGTGAGAGAACCTTCAGCACAACCGCGCGGCAGCCGCCAGAAAGGAC
>LUCH01017652.1:0-28780 GCA_013368495.1 Paragonimus heterotremus
TATGGGAATGCGACAGCTGTGATCAATTGTGAGTGGTGTTCCACTTGAAATTAACCAAATACCCGACTACTCATCAGTAATGTTAGGTAAGTTTGGATGTCCAGGTAACTTCGAAAATTTAATTGTATTCTTAAATGTTCACATGGAGACGAAGGTGCAATTCTGTGGATCGACTTCTGGTGATTTTGATATCCTCAGTGGCATGAAACAGAGTTGTGTCGTAGTTCCAAGCCTATTTTTTTATACTTGATAGCGATGTTAATAGTAGTTCTTCAGAACTCATGAGAATGTAGAAGCTTCATGCTGTACGGATAGCTGCCTACTGAATTTTGGACGTTTCGGCGCTCTAAGTGGGCTACTCAGTTCGACAACGCGCACGGTGTTGTTTGCAGGTGTTAGCGCCTTATTGACATTCGGCGAAGACGAACTTCAACGACTGGCAGTGATTTTCGTGACCCGCGGCATCCAGATTTGTCTTGGATATAAACACCAGTAGGACATTTTGTCTCCGCAGACCTTCTCTAGGCAAAAATTTGCTGTCTAACTCTGGAGTCTGCTTCAACGTAAACAGTATGGATAGCTGTGCAGACAGCTGCTATCTGGGTAACGATCCGTCAACCACGAGTTGGGAGATGGAGTGGTGAAGGCTAATACTGCTTTCGGACATCTCAAAAGACGTGCCTGAAAGAACCGCAACCTGAAGACGTAAACAAGACTGTCTGTTTGCCGCGCGGTTGTTCCGCCTCCGTTGTTGTACTGCTGTGGAACTTGGACGGTGCATCAGCAGATTATATGATATTTGACCTTCTTCCATCTACAGTATCTAAGACGTGCTTTGGATATTCGGTAGGTGGACATGGTTTTAAATACTTAGCGAACAGGGGAGGGATTCAATCCACGCGGATGTTAGACCAGCTTTGTTGGTTAGGGCGCGTCTGTGGGATGGCCGATAGGCGAATTTCGAAGCAGCTGCTGTACGGGTAGATGAAAGCAGATAAGCGAAATCCTGGTGACCAAAAGCTGCGTTACCACATTATTATCTCTATAGGTTTTCCGCGTTGTAACATGGATTTTCGGTCTTGGAAGAACCTAGCCTTGAATCCGACGACCTGGGGGTAATACGATCCGAAAGTTCAATGAGCGATAGTTGCGCGACCGTTATTGTGGGCGCGCGATAAGCAATGGAACTATACGCTGCATGGGTTGTGGTGATATGACTATACGGCGTTACGACCAATGCGTAACGTCTCGGTTTGTTTGGTCATCAGCCTACCGCTAGTACACCGTCAGCGAAAGGACGACGCGCATATATTAGATACGAATAGGGTATTATTTTCGTAGTTATTCGTATGTATGAACTAGCGTAATTTGGCAAACTACCCATTCTGTATCTCTGCAGCCTGGGTCATGTTGGTTTCTTTTTACTGTTTTTCTGGTGTACTGTATTCTGGAAGTTTTGCTTGTTTATTTGGCCTGATTTCAAATTTCTGGCATTAGTATGTACTACTCTATTGAACTACTTCTTGCCTTATATCTTCGATGTATTCCTCTAGCTTAGTACTATTTTCGTTTCTGAGAGATAAGGGTTTCGGTTTCATACTGACCTACAGTCTGGGAACTAGCAGTGGCTGACTGGACCACAAACGCTATCACTCCGACACCTCCTTGGTCTTATTTCTTCGGGGTTACACTGGACATGGGATATGTGAGTGGAACCACAAGTGGTACAACGCAAGCCACATTTGGGAATAATTGTGTATATGCATTTTTTATTATTTTGGTCACTATGACAGACTAAACCGGGATGAATTCAGTCAATCATGTGCATGATGTCTGCTTCGATGTCGTCGACTGCGTCGATTACCTGGTTGTTAGCGAACCAGACGACACCATCCTAGAAATCATGTTCATGTGTCTGCTACTCGGTTGGGGTAAGTCTGCCACTTTTCTTAATATTTATGCTCCAGGCGTGTGCCATACTGATGATACAAAGGACCTGTTCTTTGACCACCTGTGTTTCTTACTCCTTTGAAAACTAGTGAGTGATCAACGGCTTGTTATGAAATACTTCATCGCGCGAATTGAGCAACACTCAACAACTTGATAAGAGGATACCTCAGACCCCACGACATCCGTGAATTCAAGACGTAAAGTGATTGTCTGCTCTATCTGCGTGCTACTCACGAGTTGGCTATCAAAAACACCAGTATCCTACTGAATACATACGATATCATGACTTGGACTCAGTCACAAGGCAGTCACCACCGGTTACATAATTACTTAATTGTACAGCAACGCGACACTCACGAGGTATGTACCACACGAGTGGTGCTCGAAATTGAGTGCATCACGGATTACAGACTGGTTTTGGTTGAGTTTATTCGCGTTTATAACCCCGATCATTTTGGGTTTGCCAGTCAGAAACGAAGGGCGAATGTTAGAAGACCGGAGAACTCATGGAAGAGGCATAGATTTCTAAGTACAATCAACGTTTGTCTCAAATGTTCAAAAGACTGCTAAACAACTCTGAAACGAAAAGACCTCTGGTAAGAAGGTGGATCGTCAAAGGATGTTTTGAGGCATGGTTGTCCAGTTTTTTAGTGTTTTGCTTTATTGCTTCGCTTATCAGTATCGCAGAGGTCGTGTGCTAATCTCTTTTGACCTTTATTCAAAGACAAGGATAGTAAGCAGAGCATGAGCTGTTATCGGAAATTAGCTCGCTAAGTGGTGTTAGAAAGAACCGTGCTCAATCGGCTTATTGCCGAATTCTTGGAGACGAATGCTTCTGAGCAGCAGTGTGCACTCCAGGAGAGTCACAATACGACTGACATCGTGTTTGCTGCTCGTCAACTCCAAGAAACTTGCCGTAGACGCTATTGATTACTGCATCCTAACATCGTAAATTACACCAATTTCCAAGTATTTTATCCTACGAGTAAGATAGCGTATACAGATAAAATTATTAGTGTAAGTAAACACTTTTAAATGCGGATGTGATGATGACAGTGCAGTCGATCGACTTCCGACGATTTTCCTATCATCACAGACGTGAAACAACGTTGGGTCATGACCCAAACCCTAGAACTTATGAGAGTCGTTAGAAATTCACAGATTGGTAGAAACTTAGATAAATCCGAATCTGTTTGTTACGGTTTAAAAAGAAAGAGATAAATTGGCAGATTATTTCATCTTCAGAATGTCAACAGTATGAAGTTTGCAAAATAGAAAGTCGGAGGATAATACGCAGAATAGAAGCCCAACCGCTACCTGTCACACATGCAGCAATCACACTGTAACATACAGTAGACTGCAGCTGGCTAGCATCAAGTCGAGAGTATCTTCATTCTACCAGCGCGTTTTAACCGATCACACAATCACAACAGACTCTGGTGAGTTGTTCCAGGTTAGGCATAACAGGACGCTAAAACTGTTCTTTGAAAGTCAAACTGTTCATTCACTGTTGTAACCTTAGCGCGTTACCGGTGATATGCTTGTTCCCGCCGGGTATAAGCAATCATAGTAACGGATCTTGGGGTTGGCACATTGGGAACACCGTAAATTTGCCCAATCTATCTGGGGAAAGTAGAAAATGGAGTATCGTAACCCGTTTTATAGTTCTGGGCTTTAGCTTGTTAGTGGGAGCTATAATCTTTAACGATTTAAGGACGACAAGCTTGAATAGTTAGTTCAAAATAGGGACGCACTGGCGTACTGAACATAACGGCGAACCAATCTGAGGGAGCTCGTCGAAACAGCCTGATTGGTAACCTAAGTAGCAGTTTTTCCTTCCTAGTCATTCACACTGAAACATTTTCGCACTGATGATATCACCTCGCTTGGTGATGAAATGTTCGCAGTTCAAATGTCAAACTCGGCGAACATACCAATACCAAAACACGATGTGGTCTATTGGTGTTAATTCTTCATTTACAAGCGTACCACTGAACAAAACGATAGGTTCCGTATGTGATTTCTTTCATCCAACTCCATTTGTTTTCCAATTCCTGCTGATTATTTGAAGCGTTTACTTTTACTATGCACGGAAAATGTGAGATTCTATTTTTCGGATAAGAACTTTGAACAGGTAAGTGGCATAGCCATGGGTAGCCCACTCTGACCTGTTTTAACCGATGTTTTCATGGCCAAAGTTGAACAGGTATTACTTTCAACCGTGGAAAAAAACTGAAGCTCTACGAACGATATGTCGACGACATGTTCTTGATTGGACAAGACAAGAACTTAGTAAAAAGAACGATGCAAGCTTTTAACCGAGTCCACCCGAATCTCTCGGTCACAGTTGATTACGAAGGTGAGAACAAGCTGTCCTTCCTGGACATCCTGGTTAGACGCCGTTCGGACGGATCTATCAAATGTTCAGTGTACGGTAAAACAACATGAACGGACGATATACGAACTTCATGAATTTTGCGCCTGTTGCACATAAAAGATCACTAGTACGTACATTGTTCTACAGAGCATCATGAATAGGCTCCCAGGATGGATTACAAGCCGGACAAACAGTGTTGTATGAAACTCTTCGTGCTAACAATTTCTCAGGACAGTTCATTCGGAAATTTAGCAAATTTATTCGTGCGAAAAATGCAACTGTGAAAGTCCCCAAAAAATCGGTCTACATTAAACTCTCCTTCAAAGGTGATAGTTTGATGAACACCTTTGGAAAGATGATCAGTGCCGCGTTACAACGTGTGTATAATGCATCAAAGCTTGTCTTGCTGTCACAACCGACTAGATTACCTCTACTGCCGGTCGAAAAGTAAATCTCTATGTTTTCTACCAGCCATTATATCTGTCAATTTTCCTGCGGTCGCGGAAACACATTGGTAGCACAGAAAGAATGTTTAAAACCAGTACCAAGGAGCACATCCTAAATTGGCTGAAAGTTGTGCTGACACTCAGCGAAGATAGAACGCCACTTAATCCATTGCAAGGCACTTATCGACTAAAGGTCACAGTGTCAATATCGTATCTTCCTTTAAGGTCTTGATGAGCGCTCACATCTCACAATTTCTCAAGCATATTAAAGCATTATTGATCAACCGTTGACAGCCGGTTCTATGCGCACAAACTGACTGTCAACCTTTGTTTACCGTGGGTTTAACCGTGAGTATCAATCACGATCCAGCCCGATTTGCACTTGTAATCGTTACGCTTAAGACTTGTTGGTTCTGTTTTCATGCCATTCACACGTTTGCGACTGAGGAGAGTGTGTGAAATGAATTCATATCGCATTGTGTGTTTTCTGGCCATTCTATTACAATGGTTGAAAGGGAATCAATGTTTCAAATATACCTATATATATATACATATAAATATGTTTCCTCGTACCCATATCTATCAACGATTCCCTTCATCCGGTAAAACATTTACTCCGTACCTCGGTAACATCGGCCATTCTAGTATGATTCGTATTCTTGTTTATTGCCCTCTTGGAGCAGTGTACTCCGGAATTTTCGTCTGATTTTTCAGTTCACCCTTGAGTTGGATTGTTTTCCGGATCCCACGCGGAATATACTAATGTACACACATATTACCATACTGAAATATTTCCTGTCTCATGGTTTAACATTTTTACCCTTAGTTTAGGTTTTGCTACTGAATTCTCTGTTTTTCTTGTCCTTAAGAAATAAAGGCCTCACATTCATATAAGCCTATCACCTGACTAGTTGGACCATCTACACGCCTCCAAGATGCCACCAATTGCAGTGTACGTTTGTTTGTATGATGAGTCACGCCTATCATTCACCAATAAATGTCTCAGTATTTCTTTCCCTTCTGGCTACAGCGTTGAAACAAAAATAATTTTGTCTAACAGAGAAGCTTCAACTACCAAAAGAAGCAATGCTATATAAGCAATAAAGGTGACTGACGTGGCGTAGCACTACCACATTCTACGGTCACTGTCAAGCTCATTTTCGGAAAGCTAGGAATAGACACGGTGGATACTGCATACTGAGAAGATAGAAAGAGACAGAGAGGGGGCGTGCAAGCCACTTCACCTACTGAAATGTTGGACACGCGCTGCTACTGTCGTTCAGACGGGTCTGCAATAATTCGTATCCTATCACCTGCCCACTCTTGTATAGAAAGATTAAAACTTTGGCTATTAAATTTGGTCTTAGTGACTCAGTAAAAAGTTGTGAATGGCTCCAGCGATGAAGGGCGCGAAATTATACGAAGCCTCTTTATATATGGCATGTCGAGGATGCTGTCCATCATGAGCTGCTGTTTTATTGACCAGCGGAAACCACTCCGCAAATTGTCAGTTCTCACGATGACAAAAGCTTAGTGACTGCGAATGAGGCTAGCTACTTTTGATGTTGCTCCCGAACAACATGCTTCATGTCAAAGATTAAATTTTTCTGACTGTTAGCAAGCTAGGGTCGTATAACTGCATCCTGTACTGTATTGCAATGTGATTGGTGAGGATGAGGTAACGACGATGTCATTGACAAGATGAGGGAGACAATATGTTTTCTAAACTGCGAGAATTTCTGCACAGTCCACGACTTAATACCAACGATTGGATAAAATTCTCGATGCATGCCTGGGTATGGCCTATTGATTTGCAAAATTGACTTTGTAAAAGTAGCGAATTCTTGTACTCCTTGATGATAATGCTTTATTCCCGTCATATCTATTCAAGACGCTTGTGTCGTATCCTCCTCGTCAATCGCAACCTCGATACTGCAGCCCTATGAGCAAGGTGACTTATAAAACGGGACGGACGGCTGCCTACGACGCCATCACAGCAAGCAGAATTGTTTCGAAGCGAACAATGTATCTCCTCGTTTCCTCGTGGACTTAAGTGTTTTAACAAACGGTTGTGGCTGCTGAAGACGGTGAAATGTTTAAAAATGTAATACTCCTCTTTAGGTTTCGTGGCTTCATTAGGTGCGCATGTCAGATCAGCCCCTTCTGTCGGATTTATCCCCTAGACCCACTATCAGACTCTACTTTTAGGAAGCATGTTGATGTAGACTCCGGCCTAGGAAGTGTGCTTCTAACTGACAAGAAATCCACTGACACATTTCGCAGACTCGATAAAGAGATAAAGAGGTAGAATCACGCTGATCCGCTGGGTTCAATAACTGTTATACTGCACCCAACAGAAGCACTGAAATCCCCTCATACCTTACATCTGTTTCGTCTTTCTACTTCCGGATCGTCTTACGGATGTCCATTGGGAATTGACCGGTCTGGACAGAATCAACACGAGCATCCAACACATTTTTTTAAAAGTCAAAATGTCATACAACGACCACCACTTTTCAAAGGACACTTCGTTGACTTGTCGCTCCAGAAACACTTGGATCTATCTGCATTTATTGAAAATGACTTTGTTAACCTTCATTGATTTATGAGCTGTTGCTTTAATCTGTGCTTTCAATTCGGTGATTCACATGGAAAATACGAGCTGATAAACATACTTGATTGATTCTTGAGGGATGCATCCAACTGATGACAACTTGAAACATGTTCGTTGTCAGTGTAACTCCGGATATATCAACGTCGATTATTGCGAAGAATTGTTGTGCATATCCCAGGTGTTCTTTGGTAAACAGCCAGTAAGACAACGAAATCTTGGCACCCTGCCTTAAGTGTTCTGTTACACTTTATCTCACTTGCCGTTTTCGGCTGCATTTGAATAGAAGTTTATGTATCCGGATTCTCTTTGTGCTCATATAGTCACTCGCTTCCTGACTTCGGATCCTCCACTGTAGATCGATGTGTCACTTGTATGCAGTCATTCACAATGCGTGCGAGATTCCACACGTAGCGGGGATATTGATTTATTTAACAGGTTGCACACTAATTTTGTCAACTTGGCTGTATGGTATACTTTTCTGAAATGGCAAACTGCGTAATGCCTGGTTATTGTTAAGCCTAAAAGAAGGAATGTTTTTTGAACAACGCTTTACATGTTAGGATTGTGTTAGTTTTCTCACTGATTATTTCACTAGTTTCATACTCACACCCGTCTTTCCACTCGCCCCTAATATAATTCTATTGTTCCTCGTCACCATTAAAACAGCTTTCTGACGGATCAACACATATATAGCCCATGGAAGTGATCTAAGAAGGTGATTAGGAAATTATTCTATGGACCATCTCTCATAACTTAAGCGAACGAGCATGGTTTTGAACTCTCAACTGTTTCGGCTATGACTGCATGGTTGGACAGTGTTTTGCATTATGAGTAGATGCTAACTACTTGAATAGTAACTTGGTAATTTCAGATTGCAGTTTAGGGGAATGAGCCCACATGCGTTCATCCCCGACTTGTTGCAGAATATCTGCCAATGGGTGACCTAATATGTATTTGTAATATTTTGGGCAGTACATTGTTGTCGCCAACTCTTCTTTGGAGAAGATTTTTCCAACCTAGTTTGCTTTCCATATGGCCTGTTAATCAATACATCCAACAAGGTTTTTCACGTGGGAGTGACAACCAGCGGAGTTGTTTCTAGATGATAACTGATTGTGAATACACATGACATTATAGTGAATCATTTGCGTAAGAAAGTAGTATTGGAAACTCTCTATACATTTTTACCAAATACAATTTTTGTTATCTGGCAACCAAAATACTTCTATTGGTACTTCTCTTAATTTACCTTGTTGGTTGCACGAAAATATTTTATTCAAGGCCCTCGACTAGTTTTTGTGTGGCAAGTGTCGAAGGTGGGATTCACTGGTTCACAAGTGGAGAAAAGACAGAGCAACCTGTCTATCGTGCACGAGCGCAAGTGGTCGGGCGTTCAGTTATGATAATTCAGTCGTGTCTGGTGCACACTCAATGGCGCAATGTTCAGTACGGTTGTCTCAGAAATACGTAGTCGGAGTTCACACCCCAGCCATCGCGAAACTATACACTATTGACAGGCTCCAACAAAGGCGAAACACCATTTCAATGTTTCTTTCTAAAAAGAACTGAATAGAAAGCTATGAAATAATGTCCGACTTAAAATGAGTATATTACTGACTATTTTGAAAACACTGATAATCTGACAGTTGTATTAAGAAACTTTTGGTGCTGGACTGTAAATATGCCATCAAATGTCAGTTCATCATATGCTCAATATCTGCCTCAGTTGCGCTGTATAAACCCCGAGCTTTGTCCCTGACGTCGGCTGTGGAGTACACGGATGTGCTGTTTAAACCATTGAGATCTGACCAGTGCACATACAGTACACGCGCTTTAATTATGGTGGGGTAGTTGAGTGCTGGAGATGTGAACTTCAATGAGGTTTCACGCAGCCGAATGGAATTGTATAGGAGACGGCACATTATCGGGAATTGTTTATCTACATTGGTGTCTACTGGGAGAAGGGAGGGTGTATAAATCACTTAACTATTAAGACCCTTACTACTGATAACTTGTAAGTAACCGAAAATCATGACACCTGTCAGTTGCATTTGGCGTGGTAATTTGCTTCAACGTACGGAATTTTTTAATTTGAAGCACGGTGTATTTTAAATAATGTGGCCCATCAACATACCCGTGATGAGATTCTATAAACTAACTGTAAAAGAATAGACATTAAAAGCTACGCCTTTATGTAAACCGCTCGTTCCTTATACGTGAATGTTACACATTAAAATTCACCTCCAACCCAGCTACTCTCTGACAGAAGTTAGCTAGACAGCGGAATGTTTTATTTCATATAAATATCGAGTTATGTGTAGGCAAGTTAATACTGATACAACACCCTTCTCTAACTACGCATTCACGTTTCTTACTGGTTTTCTGTAACAGTTTTTCTTCTTACTGCCTATGGAACCTGATTCTCGAATCCTCAACGCTTCTTGTATTGATTGCAGTAATTCCCAGCTGTCTGTTGGCCGCCTGTCACTAATTTGCTGCTTTAGTATAGAGTGCCTTATCCAAGTAGTCATCTCTGAGTTGGTGGATTCTTCAGTTTGACAGCGTGAATGACAAAGATAATTTGGTAGAATTCAGTTGTCGAATTTGACGTTAGCCAACTTTAAAGATGCAGTCATGTATGGGATCAATAATTCGGTATGGTAGGCGTAAAATGGTGTACAACGCCTCATAGAGAGTACAACCTAACAAAATTTCAGCTACACGACAAGTGTGGTTATGGTGACCGATGAGTTGTGTGGCATCCATACGCCAAAGGTGGATATACGCATACCTCGAACTACCACGTATAGACTGATCCACATTTCTCAAATGGTCGAGAGTTTCATAGAAAATAAACAATTGAGCCAAGGTGTCCAAGACACGGAGGTAAGCGTAGTATCTGTTGTGCAGAGAGAGTGGTAGCGCTTTTCAGTGGAGAACAGTTCACAAGCCGGAAAGTTGTCCTTCAAACTGAAGCGTCCATTAGAGAGAAAGTCGTTGTAAGAGGGACTACTGTATTTGACGAAAATCGTGTTTAGCCATTTTTGTTGAGATCATCTAAAGTTCCACCACAGAGGTAATTCGTGACTGCCACTCAACCATGGTTGACCAGCTTTGTGGACCACCGTTTCATCCTATGCACAGTTTCAGGGATATTACCCCGGATGGACAGTCATACATGCCCGTAAGTGGTGATGATGATAGATGAATGTGATGTTATTGATTACCATGTACGGATGTCAACTGAACAACAAAGATAGAGTTTAAGGTTGAATACTCTGCCGTGGGTCTAAATGTTTGGTAGTTGATTCATTGTTTCAATATGCTAAGCTTTCAGCTGCTAACTGTGTTAAAACGCGATATGTATTGAATTTGTGTTAGTAGTATTAAAAATAATTGTGTCGTCCAACACCAAACTGTATGATTCTTCTAAATATGCCTTTCTTAATTTCGCTTTGCAACTATTGCCGTTTATTCCGTTGCTTCGAACAGTACCTTCACTTGAATAAATGCTCCATATTATCAACGACAACTTATTTCTACTGACCCCAATCCTTTTTCACATAATGTAGTGTTGTGATCCAAGAACGCGTATAGCACAAGAGTTGGTTATTCGACAAGCAATACACGGGTTAAGCATTTAAACAAGACCAAACACAAAACCACTCGTTTACACGCGGTATTCGGCCTCAGACTGTCTCGGCTGCCATAGACGTCAGTGCTCAGTTCCATTAAGTATCAGGGACCATTAGGGCGATGCTGCACTCTGATGCTCCTTCCTGAATTCTTCCTCTGGCTTGTACGATGTCAAAATATATGCTCTGGCCATACTATTAAATAGCCGCTGTATGAGTAGTATAATATGATCACTCATCTTCACTGCACTCCTCCCTCCGCAAAGATTGTTCCAGCAGCAGCAAAAGTCGTCCAGGTTTTCTTCGCTCTCTTGACGATCTGCGTATTGGCCTCGAGGACGTCGATGCTCCTGGCGTACACTCTCTCCTGCTCGGGGTGTCGTACCATTTGTGAAGCTGGCTTCCGTGCACTCGATGTTGATTCTTATCATTCTTGATAAGATACACTGGCCCACGGCGGTCCACTACCACATAAGGTTCTTTCCACCTCGCCAGGAACTTCCTAGATCCTGTTCCTGTTGCGCCTGTACTCCGCCTGTCTCTGCATTTAACCTTCGAACCAATTTTAAATACCGCATTCCAATTCGACAATCTTGCCGTAGACTCCTCCTTAGAAACTTCTTGTGGGTTCGTCAAGTTTTGGTTGGCCACTCTTCGAGCTTCTGCTAATTCACGCATTCTCATCCACCTGTCTCCCCATAAACCAATCTCCTGATCGACCGGCAGGCGTGGCACGCACCCGTACATTAGCTCGAACGGCGATTTCTTCGTTGTTCCTTGAGGCGAACAGCCCTTTGCCTCAGCATTTCATAAGTCCAATGACATCCCGTATGAGCCAACTGATAACATTCCTTCACAATTGCCTCTCTCAACCTCGTCGGGATAACAGGCACGCTTATTCCATCCCATAATCGACGAATTAAAATTCCCACACTATTCAACCGCAATTCCGATCAGTGCGTTCTGAACGATGTCATCTTCGGAATTTCCTCGTTCTCTGGTGGTTGTTCTCCCGATAGAAGTTGATCAATCACCATTCGGATTGTCGAGTCCGTCCTATGCGATGCCTGTAACCTCCCGCAGTCATTCTCCAGTTCAATACTGTTGACTCCGATCACCTCCTTGTGAACTTCATCCATGTTCTGCGTTCGGGAAAACAGATCGGGAATATAATTCTCATCCAGCTATATGGCGAATTGTGAAGTCGTACTCCCGCAATCGCAACGTTCAACGAGGCATTTTCCCTCGGGGATCCTTCGGCGATCTAATCTATTCCAATGGCTTGTGATCAGTCTCCACATGGAAACGTCGGCCGAGCAAATAAGGCCTCCATTTTTCCAATGCTCACACAATCGCCAAACACTCTTTCTCTGTCGTTGAGTAATTTTGTTCAGCAGGAATTATTACTCGACCGACATATTCCACAACACCACATTCATGCTTCAGTACAGCCCCGATACCCACATCACTCGCATCCGTCACAACAACGAAGCTCTGTCCAGTCACTGGCAACTTCAGGGTCAACTGTCCCTCCTTCATCAATTGTTGGATCTCGACGAACGTTTGATTGGCCTTATCTGTCCAGTGGAATTTGCAATCCTTCTTCAGAATTTCGTATAATGGGCTAGCAAGTTCATTGAAGTTCTTGATGAAACGGCTATAGAACCCGACACGACCAAGAAACTGTCGCAACGTCCTCTTCGATATTGGCACCGAAATGGCCTCGATCGTAAGCAGTTTCTCGGAAATTGATTGGATCTCGCCCTGACCGACCTTGTGACCGAGTAGTATTACCGTTCGTTTCGTCTGTTGAGACTTTGGACCGTTGATTCGTAGGCCGGCTTGTTCGATCTTCTACAACGTCGCTGAAACGTGTCCGCTATGCTCCGTCTCATTCCCGCTATAGATGACGATATCGCCCCCGTAGACAACAGTATTGTTCAATCTCTCCAGCACCTTCAACATCAGTCGTCTGAAAGTGAACGGGGCGCCTAACAGTCCGAACGGCATACGTTTGAAACGATATTGCTTTTCTCCCACTATGAACGCCGTTTTATCTCGGTCCGATTGATTGATTGGAACCTGCCAACATCCAGACCGCAGGTCTAGCACTGTAAATATCTTGGCGTTCTGTAGCTTGTCGAAACGTTCTGCCACGGCTGAGACTGCTACAACTTTATTTACTGTAATCTCATTGAGTCTTCTGAACTCGACACAAAATTGAAATTTACCACCGGACTTCCTCAGAAACAGAACAGGAGAATTGAACGGGCTATCAGCCTCCTCAATAAATTCCCCCTTCAGCATGTCTTTCAATTGTCACTCGATTTCCGGCTGCAGGTGAACCGGAGTCATTCTGGGCCCGAATGTTCGAAATTGGTCTGGCTTGTTGGAGATTTCATGTTCACTCTAGTCACACTAGCCATATGGGTCTTGGTCCGTAGTGAATAACTTCCGGAATTTGCATATCACTTCATTCAGCAATCGACTGTCGCAGGCTGGTACAGTTCCGGGTGCGTTCGCTTCAATTTGCCCAAGCTGAGGTCTGCATTTTCTCGCCAATGGAACCACTCCATACTTTGTTACGAGTTTACCATGCTTCAAATCAATCACAGCCTCAGTGCGGTAAAGAAAATCCGCTCTCAATATAGTTTGGCGTGCGTCGGTGGAAATGATGAAAGATTGCCTGAACACGTGATCATCGATTCCGACATCATACTCCGCCACGCCTGTAATTCTGAGTGTAAACCCACCGACTGTTCGAACGATCATCCCACACGGCTGAACAGTTTCTTCCAATCTCGGTCTAATCAACGAAATCGACGCCCCAATGTCAGTCAAACAGCATTCCGAGCTACCATTTATTTCTATCCTCGCCTGAACTGCCGTCTTACTAACCGCCCCCTATTATCGGATCACCCTTCCCAGACAAAAAACAGTCAGTAAAACGTTAATTTACATAAGACGATTTATCGCTCCACGGGCAAAAGTTTCGCCAGTGTCCACGTCTTCCGCATCTGTAACAGACGTCGCTATGGTTCTGCTCCCTCCTCAGACTCAAAGTCGCCACTTCTTGAGTCAACTTTTCCACTGTGGCTCACAGGTCATTCACTTCACTTGTCTTCAACTCGTTGACTTTTGGGGGAGTTTTCCGCCAGTAATTGTCGAGCCGCATCAGCCAGCTGTTCCAACGTTATTGGATGTGATAGGAGCCACCCGAGCTGATCCCAGACTGTTGGTGGTATTCTATCCAAGAACTGATCTATCAGCATACATTGTTCCGAATCCTGGTCCAAATGTGACAGGGCCCATGACAACGCTGCCTACAGTGACACGGCATACACAAGAGTGTCGCCTCCTGATCCAAGTCGGACGCTCTTGAGCTGCCGCATTACCTCCTGGCAGTTGGCGGGGCTGCCGAACCCGGTGATCAGCGCCTCCTTCGCAGCGGCCCGCCCCAGCCCTGCGTGGCCTCTTTGCGCCGCCCTCAGCTACGCTTCTGCCCTGCCCTTGAGCAGTATCCGCAGGGCCGCCAGCTTCGCCCGATCAGTCTTGACTCCGACCGTCTCCGCCACGTCCTCGAAGTCCTCCAGGAAGCTCCGGACGTCCCCATCCTCGAACGGCTGCGGCCATGGGATTTTCATCCCCCCATACTGGTCACGGCATCAGTTGTTTTGAGCCAAGAAGGCGGATGGCACAAGAATTGTTTATTACACAAAGCAACACATGGGTTAAGCGTTTAAACAAGACCGTAATCAAAAACACTCATTCGCATACATTACTCGGCCCAGACCGTCTTGGTTGCCACAGTCGCCAATGCTCAGTTTCTTTAAGTAGCAGGCACCATTTTGGGCGATGTTGCACTTTGATTTTCCTTGCTGCACTTTTTCTGCGGCTACTTCGATGTCAAAATATATGCTCTGACCCTATTACTGAACGGCAATCGTGTAAGTAATATATTATGATCGCTCATCCTCATTACACTATCACTCCGTGGACCGTTCTTTCATATTGACAGAGAACTATTGAACAATGTTTGCAAATAAGTTTAATATGTAAATCTTGTTTGAAATGAGGAGATAACAATGCAATGCCAAACACAATCAGATCAAGAACACCGGGAGTTCGTAGAGTATTTTATCAAACGAATTCAACCAACGAACTTCGTTACTTTGACCAGCAGTAAAATATTTATAGACTATACGGCCGTAATCAGTCTGTAATGTCTTATTCACTCGCGATTTCAGGTACTATCACCGTGACCAGATGATTTACATACACGCTGTCTCTACCCTAGATCGAAGACTTCAGCAGGAGACAACTTTTCATCCGACTTTCATTCCACTATCATTGCCGTGAACACACCTAATTGTAATTACTTTGCGAGCCATAACAGGAATTTGTATTATTATCGTCGGCTTTAACCGGCCATCCATTGTTGATACCGATGATGTTTAAGGCTTGTATATATTTGTTCCACTAAGAAGCTCGTATATTCTGTCCCCTTGAAGCCCGCAGTCGTTTCTCCTACTGGGTATGTTCGAGTCATTTCTGGCAACTTTAATTGTTCCCGTCTACAAGAACGGCCCATTATTTATAAATGATAGTTTTGATTGCTTTTTCTGGTACATCAACTGTTAGCTTGATGTGTTTGATAAAGTAGAATATTGCTTTCGAATTGTCTTCTGTTTCAGTCGAATCCAAACATCGCAGCTTAACTCTTCAATGTTGTAAGACTTCCAGCAATATGAGAGTAAATCTTTTCAATCTTAAAACTACTGGCTCACCTGGTTGCGTGAGAAGATAAAGTTTTCTGTATTGGTACCCATGAACCGAAAAGAAAAGCTGGGAGTGAAGTATTTGACCAAAATTCACTGATTTCATTGCTGCCCCTGGTTTGCGTAATGATGGAACTGTAATGACAGAGATACGGGAGCTTTTATGGTCACATTGTAATCAGCGCGTGGTCGTAACAGATCAGCAACCCATAATTCTTATTAGTTAATCTTGTAAAACTACATAGTACACGTTTCAGCATACAATCTTCCGCCTTTAGCCCTCTTTCTTGTGCTACTACTATTAATGCACAGCCATCAGCTTCACTCTTATGCTATTTTTTCCATTTTCATTATGTATTTTCAACTAATATAAAATGTTTGTTCCATGTTAAGTCACTTCAAATCAAATACTATCCAAGCTTTGTTGCAACCTTGCGTTCACATAAGTCCTTCGGTTGGCTCACTTATGGTCGATCACCTCGAAAGGAAAATAACTCTAATCCCTCTGTTTAATATAGTGTAGTGGATCTAAACATTATATATAATTCAACTGTGGATACGAGATCAAAAAGGTGATAAAAATGAAGAAAGAAACTGACTCAAAGTAGTTCGTGAAGGTACGTTGTTTAGGGTTCCACCACACCGAATGGAGTATCCAATTGGTGTGATCTGTCGTGTAGTTCCTAATTAATCTGGAAAGCCACAACCGAAATAATTCTGATGACAGACAGATAAGGAAATTTGCCGCAATAGTCGGTTGATTCCGCTAGCTTCTAACTCTCCAAAATCTGTTTACTAGCGATGCTGAACTCAGAGAGAACGCAAGGCTCTCGACCCGAGAAGTACGATTTTGTATTTATTGATTATTGATTAATTAAATTAGCTTGGTTTAAACGGGGGCTGTACATGTGCAGTTGAGAAAGGTAGAAAGCATGAATAACAGTGAGAGTTATGAAACAGAAAATACTGTACAAAACGATACAGTAGTCGATAACCGCATGATCAGGACTTCTCAATTAGGTTGAAGTTACTGACTTCATTGAACCAAAAAAGTATGGTTTAGCTATCTAATGAAAAGTCGGGGATTTGAGATATTTTATTCATAATCTTCTCGCTCATTAAATGGCATTGCATATCGATCATGTGATTATTCTGCCGAAGTGTTTCAAACATCATTTGAGTCATTGTACAAGGCCGTTCCCCATAACTAGAATAGAATGCACAGCAGTCTGTCAATGAAGATCCATAATTATAATCGGGCTGTGCAAAAAAAACTACCGTAGACGTAGACAATGGTATGTTATTTCTCAACCATTTCTAGACCACCTTATCGATATCGACACGAGGGAACACCTGGATTTACTGGCCATCAGTAAGCTTTCATGGAAGAAGGCGATTTGACGATCGCTTGTTCCCAGTTCGTTTTATCGTTTGCTCAGTGAGCACCTACTTACAGACGTAAAATGGTCGCGTTGAAATTGACCTATTTCGCCTTACAAAACACATCAAACAGCAATGACAAGCAACCTGTCCAAGTTGCCTCAGTGACATGATCCAAGAAATCACATGACAAAAATCTCAAAAGTTGAGGAAAGCAGTTGTGCAGAAGTATGTCTTAAGGTTCACTTCAAATAAGGCAGATGTGAATTTTTGCCATTTCGACAGAGCTAATATGCAAGCGTCGATTAGTCTCTCTGGTCCCGAACACAGCAGGTACCGCCAGGAATTGGAGCGCAAAATTACATATAATGTACACAAAAACCGCGAGCTGAGACAGCTGAAGAGCTAGAAAAGGTACTTTTATCAGAGAACAGTCGTGATTGTGGTTGCCATGACCGTCAGCAGGGCGTTACTAATAATATATAGAGGAAGGACGACTTATGAATTTTCAGTTGGACGCGGTGGTTTGATTATCGGGCTCAGTATTTTGAGGGGTAAATCATCTGGTCTGAAACAGGCGATTCAGCCATGGACAGTATACGTACAACACTTAGATATGACGTTCCCAAAGACACTGTCAAAAACCAAAATGGATTTGGAGCTATGATTATTGGGTTGTAATAAAGCTTCACATCTGACTCTTCTTTCTGCAAATCTTTTCAAAAGTGATTCGAGAGTGGCGGTTAAACCGACCACAGTCCTTCGTTCTCTATGGGAGACCGAAGAGGTATCTCGTAATTGGGGCCTGTCAACGATCAGTTCCGTCCCCGGAAGTTTATCAGAACACTGAATGACAGCCTCCAGTATCCAAGTATCACAAGTCACATAATGCGGTAGCCTCTCAAACACGAAAAACATACGGGTGTATCGATCGTGCATTTGCTCCCCAACAGACATTAAAACTGCGACACCAGTTGTCTGTAGCAACACTTCTATTACTTTTCAAGCCTATATTTTGGTTTCATCTCGTTTACCGGACATGACCTCCGCGACCACCATTTACCATAGCTAAGTTTTGCTGAAGTTCCTCTGTTTGCTGACGTCATTTCATCTCCGTCAGTAGTATTTAGTGTGCACGTACAAGCAGCCATCAACTTCACTTCAGTCGTTCACGGGTGATCACTAAGTGGCGCTTTTGTCAAGTAATAAACCAACTAATATTGAGTGCGCGAACTATATTACTTTATATAGTTCCAGTACAAACTGTAGATGTACCATACTGAGTCGGTTGCACATGGACTGCACTTTACATTTTCGAATGTGGTGTATTTTACAGGATTGAGTTGACCATGACCCTATATTTGTTTACGCAGGCTAGCTGCTTTAGACTGTTGATCATTTCACCTACCTGAGAAGTAATATCTCATTGACTTATAGCATTGCTGACAGGTACCTATGAGGAAGGCGACACACTCGAAAACTCCTTATTTTTATGACATTGCAACAGCGTCCAATTTCCGTGTAAAGAGCATGTTTACATTGTGCGTGCGTTCCCACTTGGTGTCCGGTTCAGAGACCTGACCTTCACTTTACTATGCGTATAACTTCTCAACATTCCACCACCGCTGTCTTCGTCAATTAGCCTGTGTTAATGTGCAAACAACTTGACAGTCGAATTTCGTGAATTTCGGAAACCTGACTTTGGAGCTGCACAGATAACCGAGATAATAAAAATGTCGATGGAGTATCCTCCGCATCTCACATTGTTCAGTGTGACCAATCGTTGTTGGAGAAGATCGCATCCTGGCTTGAAAGTCCTGACCGCTACCCCAACAAGACTGGAAGGTGCTGCACACTATGTAGGAGGATGTGCGACCATGCATATCGCCGGATGGAAACGCTGGCAGATATAAGTACTTTTGAGTCAACGGCAAAAATGGTTCCCTTGGATTAATGACTCTAATGTTTCCTGTTTGTAAACTACCACCGGTTTATTTAATTTCTTCCTCACACAGTCATTTTCTATTAATTTATCATTTCGTTGACCACACTCAATATTACCGGATGCCAAACCGTTGTAACCATGGGCACGGTACAGTGCTGAAACCGTTCACGTGACGGCCGCTGGTAATGTCTGTACTAATCCCAGTGCCAAAAAAGTTCACTCATATTTTGATTTCACAGATTAAAGACAGCTAACTACTAGCATCATGTGTGATCCGAGTGGAGCTTCCATGCCGGAACTATACAATGTGACTTTCCATTGTTCGGACAATACAGAAGGCGTGAAGGCAGAACCAATGAGGCTGGAAGTGAGGGGAAGCTAAGTTTATCTGAAGCGTTTAATTGTAGTTTACCTCATGCTACAAAATGTAGCGTAATTAGTAAAGTCGATTAATCTTAATGGGGCCCGCCAGTCGTCGTTTTTAGACGGAAGAATAATAAACCGCCGAGTATCCGTACAGATCCTAAAAGAGTACCGGATATTAGACTGAAAAGGTCTGAAGTAACAAGGTGAGGTCAGATGACTTCATTAAATCTTTCAATAGTATGAAATATTTCTTTGAAAAACATTTGAACAGAGAAGCGGTTTTCTGTACAGTGTATCCATACAACTCATTTTGCTGTATCTCATTTGGTACAGACTGCATTATGCAGGATTATACAGCAACGTTCAATGGACATCGTGGAGCCAAACAACATACTCAACAACTACGGTTAACAGTATTCGGTTCCGATTAGCCTGTCACAGTGACCAAAGCCAAGGGATGCCTGCACTTCAAACCATCACCACAAGTGGCTTGCGCTGAACCACTTGCGGTTCCATCGACATCCACCACGTATCCAGTGTAAACCCGAAAGAATAAGACTAGCAGGCATGTGAATGGCCTGTAAAATTTGAGTTCAGCAGCTATTAGGATCTTCGGGGTGAGAACTCCTAAAACAGTTTTCTAAGCTGGTTTGGTATGCATGTTTTACCGATGATAAAGCCAGTTTCTCAACAGCTAATCGTTGCTGTTAGTAGGGTCGTTGTCCAGCAAAAGTAAGAACAAAACGACAGCGTACCAACGCATGATCTGAATCCAAGTATGTGCTGCAATAAGAACGACAGTCTTGAATGGAACCACGCCACCTGTAACTAACAGCTATGTGGTTTATCTGAAACCAGACCTGATTCAGAGGAGGCGGGCGCCAAGTACAACAATGACCTGCACGATGCCTAAAACTAGTGCTGGTTACAAATAACTTATGTTCAGCGCACAGCTGCAACAGTCGTCCGGCATTACCTGAACGATGTGACGCCATCTCAAACCCGCCACCTAAACATTACTTGGCCTCACCAAGACGACCGACCACAGCATTCACATTTCCGGCCAGAATGACTATATGAGAGCAATGTGTCGACCAAAAAAGAGCAGCCAGATCTGAACAGATGGTGTTCTTGACGCCGACGTCACTACAGTCAGTAGGAGCGTGAGCAGACACAATAAAAAGATTTTTCCAAGTTTTGCGTCTAGAGCTGATCTTAACTGAACCTGCCAAGCGGACGGTACAAAGTCTACCATTAACAATAATTCAATCTACTAATGCGGCTTCGGCCGTCGTACTAAGGACTATGCCTACTCCAGCTTAACCGGTAGCGGCGACCGTGTATAATCAGCATCGAGTAGACAGTGTTAGTGCTGTTAGTTCCATATGTTGACTACTGTCCTGGATTCTAGTTCCCGAAATACAGCAGATATCGACATGCAACGAGTCTAACGTTCATGCAAGAGCGGCCTATTGACCTATCTGTTTTAGAGTGCGAACGTTGAAGGCACATATATTAATTCGAATTCTGGGTCTAAGCAAGGGACGAGGGAGGTCTGACGTTAAAGGGCGACAGACGGAACTTACCGGTTCAGTGTTACCACAGTTAGCTACATCTGTTGTGGGACCTGTAGAGCAATTATCAGAAGTGGAGGTCAGTAGGGTCCTGAGAACTAAATTTGATAGGACATTGTGGGAGGGGTCAGCAGTAGCATGTTTTCGCCTATCCACCCTGCTGTATGCAACAGATAGGGTGACCCGGTTTATACTGCGAGACAGTCGATGCAGTATGGAATTACCTGGGTTGTGACTATTCATGGTTGTGTGTGGGCTGAGACACTGCCATGGTGTCCAGACCTAGACAGGAGAACGATTAGGGTTCTCAACCAAAGCCTTTGGTTCAAAAGCCTACACCACAAGGCAACGGGTGGGTGGTAGTGTACCTGAATGGTACGTTTTCCGGAAGAAGATGCTAACCTTCTTCCAACCCCTAACCTGGAGGACCAGGAGACTGGTTTGTCAGGCCTTTGCGTATTGGCCTGCCTAACATGAGTGACCCTATCTGTGTGGTGGCCACACCATCCAGTTTAGCCCAATGGGCCATCGAGATGCTCAAGCCGTCACACCGCGTCAAGATCCAGTCTCGCTGTGACATCGACGTGAAACGAAACAATAAAAAGGTTTGACTTTACCGATGCGTTGGCCGCGGGAGAATTATTCTGATACCGTCCACGTAGAAAGTATTATAAATACATCTATGAAGTTAACTACGGGCTTACGAGTTGATCACATCAACGAAACAGTTATATACCATGGCAGTGTGTATGCAGATACCTGTCGGCCAATTGTGAGACAATATCTTGTTCAAGTTTTGACTAATTCAGGACGCTGACGTATTCACAATGGTCACAAGTACTTCTTGCAATCTTCTCTTCCACCTGGTTTACCATAAAAACTTAGGTGAGTATTTCAGTTAGGAAAGAATTTCACGGATGTTGGAGATGTAGAAAAGAAAACGGTTAAATAGCATGAGATTTCGGCATATGTGGAGGAACCATTAGCATCTGTGCCAAAAGGTAAAGGAAGTATCTGATAAAAATTCGTAAAATTCCAGTAATTTTATCAACTTGACCGCATTTCTCGACAATACATATATTACAACCCACGAATTCAGTTAGTTATACGATAAAAGAGAGCTCATTGAAATTTTTTGAAAGTTACTCTTTCCAATGACAAGTTTCTGCCGTGTATATTTTCCCGATGTGTTTGTGGTCACAAGAAACTCCCAATGCGATTCAAGGTCGTCATAACGGGAGTCAGCGCAAGTTACGTGATACTGTTATGATTTGACCAGGCATGAACGACTCTCTCAAGACTGGCAGTCGATTAGGCCCGCAATGTGACAGGTCATTTTCTCTAATCTCTTTCAGACTAATTCTATCCGATGTGTCTACATAACGGTGACATTGACTGTGGAGTGTTAATTTTGCGGGTGAACAGCATGAAATAGCACTAGCTCGAACATTTGTGACCGTAGCTAGTGTAAGGTTGCAACCTCAGACAGACCGTTTCCATCCAATCTAAATGGAGGTGAGCAAGTAACACATCAGCGTCGTTCCGCTCAAGTGGTCAACGCAAGACACATTATGAATATATGTACTATTCTGAACAATAATTCTTTCTGACATTTGATTGGCTGACGTTTTTTCAAACATTATCAGTATGGGATTTTCAAGTGGTTGCTACGTCCAGTTCAGTAGAAGAAATTCGATTTTTAAATTATCGTATTCCTATATTTTTCCTTCTTCTTGCTAATCAAGCTTGTCGAGGCATTGCTAATTGCCCCATAGTTCTAGACATAATTTTTCTAACTGCTCCAGAACATACCGTTGAATGTTCTTCCGAGTGCCGGTATTTTGTTCAAAAGTAAAACGTGATTATTCAGACAGCATAGTTATTCTCGTCTCCCAAAGAATTGTCAGTGCTTTCTAGGCCAGTGTTAAAAAGCATCTCAACTCGTGACACGGACTAATTCCATCTAAATGATCCACCATGGACCACAAGATTAATAACCTACTAGTGTTGTGATCCAAGAACGTGGATGACACAAGGGTTGTTTATTCAACAAAGCAATACACGGGTTAAGTATTTAAACAAGACCAGACACAAAACCACTCATTTGCACGCGGTATTCAGCCCCAGACCGTCTCGGCTGCCACAGACGCTAATGCTCAGTTCCTTTAAGTAGCAGGGACAACTATGGGCGATGCTGCACTCTGATGCTCCTTCCTGCATTTTTCCTATGGTTTGTACGATGTCAAAATATATGCTCTGGTTCTACTACTGAATAATAGTATAATACGATCGCTCATCTTCACTGCACAGGCATGAAGGCTCAATAGTTCAAGTTACAAAATTGCATGAGGCCTCACTGCTACGTAAGTAGGATGCACAAATTCACAGTTAAATATATGAAAATAAGTTGGCCAGGTGGGTTAAGTGACCGACGAAACCAATGGATCGAAGAGTCTGACGAGAATACTGCGGGAGAATTTTAAAACAGGAAACATTGGCAAATGCTTCAGCAGTTCTAGTTATGACGTAAATAGTAACTTGATAACTTTCCCATCTAGCATCCTACTTTCAAAACACAAAACAGGATTGCAAAAGCAGTCGTACTGACACATTTCCCTCCGTTCGTCGTATTCTGTAACTTTAGGTTAACTGTATTAATCTGTATGATCTTACATGCACAGATGTTATCGATTAATGAGAAAATTGCTGACGAAATTCTATAAATGCACATATATGGTGCTGTAAGAGGAACGTATGTTTGCTACAGTCGGATCTTAATATTTTTTAGTAAACACGGAGGAATTTCAATTACTACAGAACACTGAAACATTGGTATCTCTGAAGGAAAATTTACGATAGGAATTCAGTTCGTACAATCTCATCATTTGCAAACGTGTTACTAGAATGAAAACAGAAAACAAGACTTAAATGAAATGATTGAAAGTGCAAATCAGGTTGAATCATGAGTGATACAAACAGCCAAATCAGTGGTAGGCAAAGACTGATGATCAGTTGGTTTCATACACATGAAACCGGCTGCCAACGGTTGAATAATGAGGTTTCAGTGTAGGATATCCGCACTAAATTTAGTGCGAATGAAGTCAAACAGTTTGGGCGTCGTGTTTAACATGTTACTGATAAATGGATTGAGAATAACACAACGTTACGAGCAAATTGTAATACTCTACTTTTCAACCGCCTTGGGTGGCCTTCCTCAGGAGTGTTGTAATCGAAATCACGATTACAACACTCCTGAGGAAGGCCACCCGAGGTGGTTGAAACGTAGAGTATTACAATTTGCTCGTAACGTTGTGTTATTCTCAATCCATTTATCGAAGTTTCAGTGTGTTTGAGAAGTTGTGAATTGTGAACATTCATGCGCACCATAAAAGATGACACAATACCGATTTTTCGACTTGCGGTCGATAAACGTTTTGCCATGAATGAGGTGGCAATTCTTTTTCGCTGAATTTTACTCATAACGTTACGACAGAACTTCCTACAGTGGGACGTGAGTGTTCCTGTCGTTGGGCTGAATTTGAGGGCCGGATCCTTCTAAATCATAGGTGATAAACTCGATTCCGGATGTCAATTTTAAATGACTTAGCATAACTAAAACGGTTATATTCCCCCAGTAATTTGAACAAAACACTTAGAAGAAAACTGGTAGACGCTAGCATTTCGTATTAGCTCGTAAGTACCAAATAATCAATAACACGGGAAACTTCCAATTTAACGTCTGTGGTATCTGGAGGGTATAACCAAAGCAACCAACAATAAGAAAAACGTCCAATCGTGTGGTCTGAATGACACTGACTCGCTTACTCCAGCGGGGTGTAGTGGGAACACTGTTGACCAGAACACGCCGCATTTGCACATCTGATCGTGTTGAGCAAGAGTTGAAAATGCTCAAGACGACTCTGAAAGATAATGGTTACCCCAGAAGCTTTAGTCAACGTCACAGCGGATGGAGACCCAAAAGCAGTAAGAATGATGAAGTCTGTAAGAAATTAGTATATATTCAGCTACTCTTCAAAGAGACAATTGCGGCGATGCAAACAACCCAATGAATTGTCTCTTCTTTGAAACGCACTTACAACGCAGCCGAATTGAAGGTCTTCAATCAGACTCGCAGGTTACCTGTACCTACAATCAAAGGAGATCAACCTATTGGCACCAAATCATACTGTGTTTACCAATCCTCATGTAACTACGGAGAAAGTTACATAGGCAGAACCGATAGATCATTGATCTCAAGGTTGAAGGAACATGTACCTAGGTGGGTTTACACACAAGTCTCAAAACCGGACAATGTAGTCACACAGAATCGTAAGCCCCCAGCTTCGTCGATCGGACGACACATCCTGTCAACTGTTCACAATGTGGACTTGACCTCAGTCTTCACCATCATAGTGCGCCACCACAACTCACGGTTCCTAAAATTTGCTGAAGCCATAGCGATAAACCGGTTCAAACCTGTATCGTGTGTACAAAAACAATTATTTGTGACTCTGAGTTTGCCGTGATCCAAAGTCGCAGTAATTGTCATTTAGATCACACGACTAGACGTTTTTATTATTGTTGGTTTCTTTGTTCATACCGCCCAAATACTGTAGACGTTAAATTGGAAGTTTCCCGTGTTAGTGGTTATTTGGTGCTGACAAGCCAATACGAAATGCTAGCATCTACCAGTTTTCTTCTAACTGTTTTGCTCAGTTCTATCACATTTTCTACGCAATGAACAGGTTAAGTCATTGTGCCACCATTAGACAATGATACATGCTAATGTTGTGAGCCAGGAACATGGATGGAGCGAGCGTTATTTATTCAGAAAACCAACACATGGGTTATGCGTTTCAACAGGACAACAAACAAAAACATTTATCTGCGTACGGTGCTGGGCCCAGAACGTCACGTTTGCCACAGACGCCAATGCTCTGTTCGTGTATGTACCGAGAATCATTTCATGATATGCTGTACTTTATTGTTTCTTGTATTTTCCCCTGGCTATTTCAGCACTAAAATCATGTTCTTACCCTTTTGCTGACTATTAGCAATGCGAGTAGTATAATGCGATCGCTCGTCTTCACTACACTAACTGACGATCGTATAACTATTTTCGTACTCGTTAACTGACTAGAAAGCGCATCCATATAGTTGGGAACCAGCACTTATCGCATAAGTTTTGACGGATACTGCCGATATTTATTCTATGTTTTATTGTATATTGATTACATTTGTTCTTTTCATTGCCGCGTGATCTTAAGTAGTCCATCGGGGTCCATGAAAAATTCAACAACCATACATTCCAGTACGAGACACCTTAAGTTTACACGATTTGCGCGAAAACAATTGAGCGAATCAATATTTCATGTGTGAAATTTCGTAGGACGACTTCATGGAACTGGACTGTAATTGACACAGATCTAGAAAAATGGTACTGAAACTTTGTTGTTAGTGACTGTGCGAGCACACATAGGTTTGTGACGGTTCAACTCCGATGGACTCATACTAACTAAATTGTGGTACTAATGTTATAAAATTAACCACGGCATAAAATGAAACTCATACATCCATTGACTGATTCTTTTGGCTAAAACAGGGTTTACAAAATCTATTCATAGCCTGAAAGACATCTGCATTTGTCAATCCCCCAAAAGATCTCGAAGTAAACGACAACGTAGTGGCATTTTTTAAGTACAATCACTCTACAGAAACGTTTCGCTAACCGAATTCATATCCGTTAGTGATGGGCATGACATATCCCTAATACTACCTTCGTTTGAAATTTGTCAACTCTTGTACCTGTGTACTGTGAATATCCAGTTTTTGATCAGTAGTAAATTCTACAGACTAATTGATGATGTAGTGATAGGCATTCCACTGGGGTCCGTACTCGCTGATATTTTACGGCGTATTTAGAAAGATAAACAGCAACAGCCGTTCACTCTACAACGTTTTATAGGCGATATGTTGGCAACATATCTTGTGTGTGACTCACGATGACACGCTGACTAAGTTTGCGCACACCACAGTAGTCTACACCGGAGCAGTTCGTTTGCCACGGGAGTAATGGAAAATAGCAAACTTTCATTCTTGGATGTGGGAATGTCTGTGAACGATGATGGATCCATCACGAGAAGAGTGAACGGGTAAGTATATTCATTTGAAAGTTTTGCATCATTATCGCTCAAACGTGGTCTCGTTCGAACCCTCTTCTGCAGAATTCGGAGAATTTGCTCACCCGAGATAATCGAGGAGGACTGGGTTTCTATCTACGAAGTACTGGTGCCCAACGGCTACCTCACGTGCCTTATCTCGAAATACACTAAAGAAAGGTCGAAACGGACAATATTAGAAACAGCATCCCACAAACCCCTATACATAACACTGTGACACAAGGGCGAAGTTGTAACCACCCTCATCTAACGTAGCCTAAGATTTACCCTCAGAGCTGCGTACAACGCGGCAGAATTGAGAGTGATCAACCAGATGACGTGGCTAACCTGCACATAGAGGAATGACCCAAGCCACTCATTCGCCACATCCAACACTGTTCACGACTTCATCTTACTTACGCAATCAAGTATATCGGCCGAACAGCGAGAACGCTTAGGACATGTGTCCGGCAACACATTCCAAAATGACTAGTGAACAACAAAACCGGCACTGCCCGATCCACTATCACACGGCATTTGGAAGAAAGGGGATAGGAAATTCAAGTGAAGAAAGGCTTCTGTGTGTTGTATGGCTCAATCAGTAAGTATACCTTATATTTTACTGAGGTCATTGTGATACACCGTTACAAACCATCACTTCGTGTACAGAAGTAAATAGTAGTTAACTTATCACTACCATGGTGTTAAGAGTTTGTAATCATGAGGTTATATTATTCGTTAAATGGTTGTTTTGTTTGTGCCATTTATATGAGTATATTTCCTTCTCGTCTTAAGCTTTATTTTAGACTGCTTATTAGCTTCCGCTTAATTCCGCGTGCGTCATCGTTAGATCAGTATCGTTTGCATCTGTATTTTCTTACTCGACCTGTATGGATTAGTTTGTAACTCGTGACGGCCCATTCGAACTTGACTGGTTCTGTGTGCTACTCATATTGCGGCCGACGACTCGTTCCTATTTGACGCATATTTGAATTGATATATGCCAACTGACTATAGTCCGTGTATCGTAACCGAAAAGACCGGTCGAAATGTCACTGCACAGTACATGTTAAATCGCTCCTGGTGATCTGTGGTGATTCACTCAGTAACCCGTACTCGACAATTCCAATAACGCTTACTCAGACGGTATGGGTTAATTGACTATCTTCCAAGTCTAAAAAACGTCAGAAAAAGCGACCGAAGGACTGACATTCACGCGATACTGTTTGTTAAAGTTACAACAAAGGTACTGTCTCACTTTGAATGTGATTTAATCGGATACACAGATTATCCAGCATATGCGTTAAAAATGGGGTAACTGACCACCAGTCCACAAATAGCCACCAGTCAACGGGAAGTGAGCTCATTAGAACAATCGGGTGCAGATGAAGGTAAACACGTGTCAAACAATACCAAGAAGGAAGTTTTAGGGGAGAAGCAGTGATAGTTGTAAAAAAAAGGCAAAACTAAATATATTATGTACAGTTATGGTACAAAACTAATCACGATTGTTTGTTGTACACAACAAAGACAAATAGGGACAAATTTGGGATCGGC
>LUCH01017653.1:0-28798 GCA_013368495.1 Paragonimus heterotremus
CGTTGAGGGTTTGTGGACGTGCCTCCCCCCGCGTTGAGGCATTCCGTCGAGTTTTTGAATAATCTCTCCTCCGGCCTGACAATCCATCACAATATGACTACTTGTAGACCGATTCATCTGGGAAGGATAGCTTCAGAAAACGCAAAGTGCTGAGGAAAATGAGTGCAGCAGTACACAAAAATATACCAGTTTCTTCCTACTTGATACCTTCAGAGACTTACTGTTTGGTGAAACCCCCCAATTCCTGAAAAACACGAGTGGCCAACAGACATCGCAGTTCGATTTTTCGTGTCAATGCCTAAAGCTGTCAGAGAATTGTGCCCATGATTTCATGGAGTACGCAAAACTAGTGAACCGAAGGTATGAACGTTCAAGTTTTGCAGCAAGGCTCATCGTAGATTCAGATGACTGCTTTTCGTCTGGAGGCTCCAGTCACCTCAAAATGAATATATACGTGTGCATTTGCTGAAGAGAATGGAGTTGAACCCGGAAATTATTCTGAAAACAAGTCTCAAACGTAACGTAATCGTGATGAAACAGTCAGCATTCAACAAAGACTGGTGTTGGAGATTCGCAGTTGTTCATTTGGTAAGTCCAAAAACAGTGACCAGATCAGTCCTATAAGACTAAACACAGCTTGTTTTTGATAAAGGAAATAGCTTCATTTTCGGTACTATCCCTATTCAATGCACAAATGCAGCCCAAAAGAAGGAAATGAAAAAAAATGCAGTCAACTAAAACTGCAGCCCAGTCCAACCCACGAACAATCTGGTGGTCAAAAGGGATAAGGCAATACAGGTCAAAGCTCGTGCAAAGCTTATATCAACATGAGAGACAAGTACGTACGTCGTGAACTAAGAACGCGGATGACGCAAGAACTGATTTCTCGGCAAACCAATACATGGAATATACATTTCAACACCACACCAAACAAACACACATTTGCATACAACACTGCTCCAAGGACGTCACGGTTGCCCATGTCCGGTCCGTGCATGGCAAACACCATTTCATACCAGAGTGCACTCAGTTTTTCTTGCTGTATTTTCCTCCCGATTACTTCAATATCCAAATACATACTCCTGTCTGACTACTGAGAAGTAGTGTAGGTAGCATAACGCGACCGCTCGTCCACACTTCAAGCAGTGACCGATGCCAGTTGTTTCCGCGTTCTACTTCGACTGGACTCTACGTCAGATATCACATTCGATTCCTATCACACACGTGGGAGGAAATGAGAAAAGCAGAATACAACGCCGGAGGTGCTTTCATTGGCGCTCCCCGATTAGCTGGCGCTGGTGATTTCTCAGGTATGTTGAGTAACCTACAAAAGAAAAACATGTTATTTCAACGAGTTCCTCAAACTGGAACTTTCCGGAGAGAGCTGTACAAAAGTGCAGTGGCTTAAGAACACAATTCAACGACGTTTATGACTTGATATAGCTTTAAACACATTCGAGCTCATCAGTTCAGCAGCACGTTTAGAACTGGCAGACCAGTTCAAGACCCGAGGAGCATCAGTCCTTGCATAAGCCCACGGTTACCTCTAAAAAATAGAAGTTAGCCTAGTATTGTGGTGGAGTGTGAAGACTGTACTTCATCCTAGGTTTTCGGCGTTCCATTCTTCGCGTCCAGTTTTTGATCGATTTCAAGGGAAATGTACGATTCAACTAACATGGTCGGTCTTGATTGTGGCGACGGTAAAGGTCAGTATAATTGCTCGATTGTGTACCAATGTCTGCACGAAAATAATCAGCGCCGTCGGGTTGCATCTGCATCAGTTACTTTCACAGGGGAACAAACCGGCAGACTAGATGGAAACAAATAGTTGTGAACGAGCTCGTTAGACTGACAGCAAGTAATGAACAAACCCAGGCCTAATGTCAGTCTAGATGTAATAAGAACGGAAGACTGGGCGTTGTGGATACAGTTGCAGCTTATTTTGAGCCGCAACTATTCTAACTAACAGGGACAAATAATGTAATGGGTTAGCGGTGTGGAACGATACTACACAAATCACATTATCGATTCATTCCTTTGAATCTTGAATGGCTGTTTTGATTGACAGTTGTTAAACTGATGCCATCAGGACACTCATGGGTGGTTTAGTCGTGTCAGTTTAGTTTAGTTGGTGGTCACGAAACTACAGCCTGTGGTGATCTGCAAACCACTGTTCCGGACTCTTGCGTTACCGCATAAACACTTTGCGAAAATGCATTTAACGGAAACATTTCCTCAGACAGACCCTGCGGAGCACGTCGCATAACCTCTTTCCATCATTACACACAAGGACTCTTTCAATACAGCTGATGTAAAAGCGGAGCCTATCATTTGCAAATTTTCCAGATACTGCACATTGCTTAGCTGCTGGCTTACACTCACGGTGATCCCCACAGTGTCCGACTGCAATTCTTGTCCCACTTCAGCAGTGAGAGTTCAGCATGTAGGCAGATGAATACAGCCTCTTACTACAATGTGCCAAATACTTTCGGCTCCCCATCGACAAGGACAGTAAAAAATCAGACGCGAGAAACAGCAGTATTTCGGTGGATGTATTGGTCGGTGAACGGTTTTACTAAACACCGGTTTTCTGATCGATAAGTCATATTGGTGAATTTCTGCCAAGTGTTTGCAACATTTGAATAATCCCTAACCGCCTGCATTTAAAGGACTTCAAATTACAATTGGTCTTAAATGCCAACATGTTTTCAGTAGGGTTCAATGGTTAATTACCTCGGATATGCTGTTGATTCAATTTTAGCGGTTGCTGGAACTGGTTGCCCCATCAGACACTACCAACTATGGAACTGGCGCTGTCATCTCCGACGGATTCCTCAATGGCTTTGATAAGGGCATCGTACATCCAACTGCCACTTATTCTGATTGACAATAACTGCAACCAAATCAAAAGGAGACTGTATCAGTAACATTCACAGTGAAGGCATTTTCCGATACCTCCTATGGGCGACATTTCACCTTGTCTATCAACCACATGTCGTTAGACGAGAGTTGGATCAGAGTGGAATTCAGTCCCACACGGTCAACCGTTTACAGAGACGGACGACGATACTTTTGCTTACGACCTCAAGTTGAAACATCGACCAATGAGCAGTCTCGGCCAATCAGGTACCCTATCATATTTAGTTCTTGCCCAGGTCTCAGAATCAGAAGGCACAGTAGTCGATGCTATAACCATCGAGCCGAAAGTTAACCACATGCAGTCGCGTAAAACTATATGTTGCACTAAACAGACAAACGAGACAAAACGGTCCGACAGGTTAGGAAATATACACCTAAAAAGGAGTCAAAAAATAAACCAGATAATGATCTACTACAATACTTTTACCGCTGAGATTCACCTTCAAATGTGAACCGTAGTGTCATATCTGTGGACTGGAATGTACTCACGCAGGAACATCGTGGGTGTAGCCAAACTGTTGCCTCCTGGCATCACAGAACCAATTGGTTGAAGGCTTTAACAATTAGTTACGTATACCGCCCCCAGATTTATGTCAGTCTTGATTGGCATTGTCAAATTTGCTGCAGATATTAGTCAACCACTACTACACCTTTATCAAAGTAGAAAAAGACATGTTGCGATACGTATCGTTCCGTTCATTCTGATCAGTTGCAAATGGAAAGCAGTTATTTAGACCTACCGAGAACGTCCTAAAGTCTTGACCAATGGTGCAACAACCATGGTGTCGCTTACACCTGGAGTTTGCCTGACCTACAAAGAGATAGACATTCCTGGTTGTCGAAATCACAGTCGCTATCTCGTCAGAAGCCTTTTGGACGGTCAATCTCAAAAAGGTGACTGTAGTTGTAATTATTCAGCTTCCTTGTAGTGCAAGAGATTTTGGTGATCTGCAATGGAACTTATTTTGTCTTGGCCTCATGTTGTGAACCAAATGGTACTTAGTACATCTGTTCTTCAGCACGCCAACTGCAACCGGACGGTCGTGAGGTTCGTTTCATGTACATTTTTAAAGATGTTTCTATAAAGACAAATGTGAAAGGTCCAACACTGGACAACACCGAGACCTTACCGGGGACTGTTAGATGTCATAGTGTGGAGAAAAGGCGTCTAATAAAGCAGTCTTTACTGTCCAACTCGTTATTCACCATGCCGCACGCGCGCTTGTGATTTTGCATCACAATTTCAGTCCAAAACAACCCCCCCCTTTCCGCACACATGTCGTGTGCACTTCTATCCGGTTTAGGTATGTGATTGGCGCCTTCCATCTGGGGGTTTTCCGCCTGCTATTCCTCGTCCGTTGATCCGATTTCGTTGATAGATGGCTTGTCCGGTCGCTCGTGTTGTCCTCCGTCTATACACCGTGGGCTGTGACTTTACTCCACAGCCGTGTCGAGATGTTCCTGCGAGTGTTGGAATAATCGCGTTTCCGATTTGGTCGTCCATTCTATTTTGCGTTCCATGTCTCGCCCGTTGGTCCGATCCGATCAAGCGATGACTCATCCGGTCGCCCACGCCGTCCTCCATCCGATCGCTGTGGGTTTTTGAACGCATCTCCCCCTGTGTTGAGGTATTCCGCCGAGAGCTGGAATGCTTACACTTCCTGACTCACAGTCCACCACAGTAGGACCAAAGTGAACAACACAACCGGTGGGAGATACAACAACGAAACGACAAGTTATCCGAGACAAACAGCACGAACCTGAGCACTTGTGGCAAGGTTACGATTGCAAATGCAACCGGAACAATCAAGGTCAGGCTTTCGGGATTTATCCGGAATTGTTGTGGTTGTGCCGATTTGCTGAAGTCATATTGTGGTGGATTGTCAGGCCGGAGGAGAGATTATTCAAAAACTCGACGGAATGCCTCAACGCGGGGGGAGGCACGTCCACAAACCCTCAACGGTCGGATGGCGGACAACAGGGGCAATCAGATGAGTCATCGCTCGATCGAGTCGCACCAACAGGCAAGACATGGAACGCAAAATAGAATGGACGACCAAATCGGAGGCTCGATTATTCCAACACTCGGACGAATATCTGGACACGGTCGTGGAGGACAATCAAAGCTCACAGTGGATAGATGGGGGACAACACGAGCGACCGGACGAGCCATCGCTCAACGGAATCGGACCAACGGACGAAGATTGACAGGCCGAAAACCGCCGGATAGAAGGCGCCGATCACCCACATAAACCACGCAGAAGTGCACACGGCGTGTGAGCAGAAACCTCGAGGTGTTGTGGACTAGACTTCTGACTCATAAACGCGAGCGCGCGCGTAGCATGTGAACCAGTGTGTTGGACAATAAAGATTGTGCTTTATTGGACACCTTTTCGCAACAATATTAATCACATCTCTTCAGTGTCTAGTAGCAGAGACTGCATGGTTCAGTCGACAACACAAATCTTGAATCTGCTTTCCGAGCTATTTGATGTTCATCCGGTTGTCAACCGTCCGGATGCGTTTGCCAAACTGATTAATATGCTAAAGATTATGTCGCCATGCTGAAGAGTCAAACGTTGGGAAGCCAGTAGGTAACAGATCGCAACTAGTCATACCGTTGGAGTTCTTTTTAAATAAGAAATGCTCAGGATATTCACCAACTAGCATGCAATCATGTCTTTCAGTAGTTTCTCTCTCTCTACGCATTAGTACCTACGCTCTCTAAGGTTACATCACATTGTGAGTTTAGTTTACAATTTTTCCTAAACCTGTTCTTGAGTACTAGACCTGATACGAGACCGGAAATATTTTTTTTGTGTTCATCATTTTAATTCGTTCGTCAAGTCTTCATTATGTTCCTGTGTGGGTCGTCGGAGAACCTCCGTTGCAGCAGCAACTCTCAATTTTCTGGATCTCTAAGGCCCTTTCTTCGGTCACCAATTTGTATTTAGTCCGGTGGATTCTCTTCCAGCCAGTAGATTAAACTACAATAACTGGCTGCACGTCCTGCAACTACTGTCTCTGTTAATGTTAAGTGATCATAAATCACGATGGAGACCAGTTTGGATGATTCAGATTAATGGAGGTGAAATGTTCATTTCAACTTCTATGCGATGGGCATGATGGAGGAAATGCAACGCTGTGTGTGAACTCGGATACAGAGACGCAGTATGGTTCAAACATATTCCAGGCTAAGTACATCCAAGTAAGTAGGAAAATAGATACTGAGATGAATTGGAATATAGAACTAAAACTGTCCTATGTGCCTAATAAATAATTTGAAACGTGGCATTATCGGCTGCAATTAACCGGACAAATACTATGTCTCCCTTCGAGGCGATCGTGTAATATGACCATTGTTCACAAGCAAATGTGGCTGAGCGTTCACATATGCTAATTCAGTAGTCTCTGATATGAGGCCAGTGACATAGTAGTCAATACGGCATGATTCACGAAAGCGGGGTCGGAGCTCGAGTCCTGGTTATGGTTAGGATGTGCACTAATGACGAGTTCTACCAAATGCGAATATTCTTTTTGAAACGGGCTGACTGGAAAGTCCATGGGAAGACGACAATTCTAATCATTTGTGGGTGATGTTTACTTTAAACATGCAAACATTCCCTGCTACTATCGAGAAATTTGACATGCCTCAAGAGAAGGTATTTACAATAATCGCATAGCAACAAACGTGCGAACAACTAAGTGGTGATTATCCACGGCAAACTCAGCAGTGAGCTGGCTATTCGGGTAGTGTTTTGCCTCGATCAAATAATACACTGCAGTTGTAACAAACAATATTGGCTAAAACCTACAGTTGTAATTACTTCAAACGATTATTTCACATTGTTGCATGCAATTAGTACTAGTTAATGCAATTCAGACCTATGGCATGATCTCCAGTCGTTGCATTCTTTCGTACACTTCGTTCAAACCTAATACTATTTGACAGCTATCGTCTGCAACACATAACACTTGGCGGCGCTATAATAATAGGCAAATATGAGTAGTTTTTTTAAAATGAATGAGCCCAGAGAAAATCTTTCCTACTATGAAGCGCAATGCCCACGGTTATGTATGACGAATAATCATAAAGCACATCCTACTAAACTGCATAACTGATGAGTAGTCCGGGGATTTGGTTTATTTCAATTTGAACATCACTCACAATTGACCTATGGGAATAAACTGCATAAGTCAACAACCCTAGTTCTTAGTGGTCGCCAAATATATGCTCCGATTCCTCTGATCAAAGGTCCGAGTTCAGATCGTAGCTTGCTTATACCTACGTCAGATCTCAGGTTCAACACATCAGAGGGATAATTTTCTACAAGTGGAGTCACTCCATAATTGGATGAATAACGTACGTAACGTTCTCAACTTATTCAAGCTCTCGTTCGATTTTTGCTTATTTCCCTCCTCTCGTTCTATGATTGTGCAGTCTCGCCTTTCACAGAATCTAACATGCTGCTGCATCCACAGTCAACGTAGTGGGCTCGTAACCAGTTGCTTTTAAGTAAGCTCTTTTTGAAAACCACACGATAAACTGTAGTGCTGCGACCAGTGAGACATTCCTCGCTTCCGATTGGTGCACTGGCTGTTTAGTCCTTGACTGCTCCATCACCCCCTGTTTGGTCATTTGCTTCTGACTCAGGGAATTCATCTCCTATCAGAAGACATATTATACTTGAGCTGCGTAATCATCTTAATCGATACACACGGGATACACTTAACTAACTGTGATTATCTGCCATCTAGTGTGATCGGTGAAAGTACAGATTTCGAACGGGGCGTATGTGTCTCGAATTTACGGAGTCATTCGCACAGTCATTACAGATCAACGTACGTTAATAACTCGACAAATTACACTCGAAATTATAGCTCTGAAACAAACAACATCACGTAAGAATGGGAAGTAGGGTTCACACAAAAGACTAATCGAGCCCAGATAATAGAAACTTATTAGGTTTCACATTTCAGCTGAAAAATTTGCTCATTAATAGTTACGCTTTTTCGGTTTCATCGGATTGGCACTGTTCGTTGTGGAAATCAGCGTAATTATAAATCGCAGCTTTATGAGGTAACCATAGCGAAGCGGATCACCCGAGTCCACACCATCGCTTACAGCCACAACAATCCGCTAGCACGTCCAACGCCTACGCTGGTAATGAACGAGTTAAGATCTTACTTTCTTCATTGGTTTCCAAAAACACCTAACTGCTCATTTCAGTTTTGAGCACGTTCATATATCTGGTTTAAACGATGCATTGGACCGTTAAAGCCGACAGATATCACACGATGTTGCCTAGTATATCATGACTTTTAGTGAATAATGTGAACTTGTTCAGTTAATTTATTACAGGTCAGCAACCTGAAACCGGGGAGCTTTAAGCCAAGATCGTGCGACTTAGTATATAACAACTATTTCGTCAGTCATGTAACATGAATCATGGTTTTACATCATTGGTATCCCCTCCAGCGGGATTAGTATGAAGTCTCTATCGTTGTAGAATGAGGTGCCATGTTGCACACAGAGCTTTTGTATATTGACTAGCCGCAACCTTCAAAATAAAAAAGTGTACTTTCGCTGCGCGAGTGACGTCATCTTGTGAGGCAAAAGACATGGAACATACAACTGTAGCTGAATGACCTGCCAAAAGCGAGGGGTGCCCTGAACAGTCGAATAAATGAAAAATCAGTAACGTTCATGATCAGCAGACCATCGATCAGCAGCAACGACATGTGACGCGGAATCAGAATAATGGCCCACACATCTGGAATCGTTGCCAACAGAAGTAGCACGTTGTAAGGAGTGCGTGATAGAGTATGGTGAACAAATTTAATTACCACTCATGGGGACAAGGATCCTACTCATTAGAAACAGGACGAAAAGATTCCAGGAAACAAACGACTAGCATATAACCACGAACAAAATACATGGCTTGTCGAACAGTCTCACAGTCCTGAAAATTCCAGTGTATCGGTCACTGAAATAATTATTCACTTTCCCATGGTATCGTTGGGTAATAACCAATTTCAGTAAAATGCATGTGCGCAGAACTGAGTCACGCAAAAACGGGCTACTCGGCTGTTAGCATGCACATTTTCGTAATTGACCATCGGTCACGGCTAAGGTGAACATGCTTGGTGAAGCCGTTCGGGTATGGAGATCGGTTCATTTTATGACATCCTGATGGAAGGCTTTGGGTCTGGACAGTAAGGTCGTAAATCCATTAAACGCTGGTCAAGACAACGGAGGTTCCATACGTATGAAGCGTAGTCTAGACAAATGGATGGAGTGAACTGGTCATGTTAAAGAACGTCACCGAGGACCAAGGTTGTAATATCGGGGTATCTTAGTTGTCGCCCTGGTCACTGTCTCTTTCAGGATGACAATGCTCAACCCACCTCATGTGGTTGATGGGACAATTGCAAAGTATATGTCAAGTCTGCTCTTTTCCTTGGTTAGCGTCTTTAAAGACGTCCGACTACCTTGGTTGTAAGGAGGAAAAATGAGGACACACAGTTAGCCTTAAAAGACTCAAATGCATTTATAAGCAGCCAGTAACAGATCAAATAAATTGATCGAAGGCAACATTAGATAATAAGACAACCAAAATATGCGGTGATTACACGCAACTTGAAGACGAGTATTCATTTTTCCTAATAAAGCAGTCATTTAATGTATATTTGACATGTATCGGTTGGAGCTGTTAGCCTTATGTATAAAACGATCCACCTGATGTTGAAATTTATTCCACTTTGTATACTAACTGTAATATCACTAACACTCAAATGAACGTTATCTGAAGACTGGCTTTTGATGCTATTGAACTGAATTCATAAACCGTAAAACCACTAGAAGGCCTAAACCAAAAACGAACCTGATGAATGGTAGGGGATTTTGATTTTCATATAGATTGAACATCACCCACAATTTATCGCATTCCCATAGACTTTCCAGTCAGCCCCTTTCGAACCCGTACACTACCGATGTTTTTCTCAATGAATAAATGTCAACCTAGCACAACAATCTGGGATAAACCCAGTGCAGTAATGATAAATAATGTGAAATAAAAATCCCCATTGCTATCCGTAAGTGCTCTACAGTTACCTAAAGTAGTCTGTATGTTGTATATTTGCTCTAAACAGGGCATTCTCGGCAACATATCTCGCACCTTTTGTGAGTAGTAGGATAAGCGAACGTAAATCTTCTAAAGTGTAAACAAGTTTTATGCGATACACATATGTTTACAAGTAGTCGAAGTGTGCAACTTGTTTAATAAGATGTCTTATTGACGAGTTCGTTGTTGTAGGTTGCTCCAATGTTACGGCGATCCACTAGGAGTTGGCGGCTATCCTGTCTTTCATACGAACTGTGGTGTTCAAAATCATTAGACCATACCTTCTTGTCTGCTGTTGCATCGTTCACAGAACCTGTTTTGGACCACCTGCGGTCATATCGGAGCCGGTGAATGTCACCAATCGATCATACAGATATTGCTTGGTAAACGTGTTCAACATGTCTAGCAGCCCATTTGGTCCCCTGGGCACTCAAGTAAGTTTCAAAATGAACTGATCATCTGCGTGAACCGATCTAAGAATGTGAAAATACTACGTGATAAAGGAATGGCGCCACTCAAGTGACTTGAAACCTTTCCGCGATATATACCTAAATATATTCCGGTTAAATTAACTGCCGCGGCAACTTCATGGAACTCAGTGATGCTATAAAAGACTTCCGATGCTGTTACAAACACTTCGTAAGGGACGTGCATATCGGGGGTGTGGGTACATTTTTCCCAACAACAAACACTTCAAGAAGTTTGGTTGTATGGTACTAAAATTATGACGCGAAAAAAATAGGCGTTTAATTGGTTAGGAACATAAAGCACCAGCTGACAGTCAATAATCTATTGGTTCCTTGAAACAGGGATTGAATGAGTGATGGGAAATATTGAAAGGAGATATCTGCTCACACCTCCTGTGTCTACATTTCAATTACAACAGGCAGAGCCATGAAATCAAGGAGGTGATGAGATAGCTAGGCTGTCCTATACAGAAATCAGTTTTTGACACTGAGGAAACGAGCCGCAATTCTGGAAGTTCACTGAATGTTCTCTCATCTGCGGTGATTTTTTAGACGAAACTGTCTTCTCTATCGAACGAACAAATCTGCGTAAAGAAATGACGCAAAGGAAAGAAGGAAGCCGGATGGATTGCCGCCAGTTATCGACAGCGCCGAAATCTTGGCTCAGTCCTTCGCAGGTATGTTTACAGTGTGTTGCCTAACGACGAATTTCCGAATGTTGCAGAACTGCCGGCCTCACACGGACATCAAACTAAGGCGCACTCAAACTTCGGCCGACTGCACGCACATCGGCGGCGCTAAAGTTTTTGAGAGAACTTACTCTTAACATCTAATGTGGTAAAACAACTAAAGGGATCAACATCCGTCCGCAGTTGACGCATTAGTCTCTCTTGTCTAGTCAACTTCTTCGTCCAAGGATAGGAAACGTAAGGTAGTCCATTTCTGATTCTTTGAGTAAAGCAACGTTATCAAACGCACAAATGGGGAAAACCTCTTTATTCTTTAACCGCCTGTCATACTACACGCCTAAATGACCGGGCGTTTTCCACACTCGTCGCAAATCCAGACATCCCTCAAGGCGCAATTCCCTCCCTGTTTTCATTATATGAACTTGATATCTATTCCAGAGGACTCGTTTCTACTGTAGCATACAGAAGATACCGTTTTCGGCATTCAACATTCGAAGATGTCCTCCTGGGCACTGGCTAGTTGATCTGACATACACCCCTTCCCACTCAACACGCTGAAGGTGTTAACCACTCAACTTCCTCTCCTAAGTAAACAATCTGCCGGGAGCTTTTGATGTCTTCGTATTTATCAACTGAAAGCAAGGTTCTTCTTACGTCTCAATCTGTTAAATATTCATGTTAAGCTAGAAGTCGACGTGGTCTCCTCACGTTTTTATCAAATTGAGAAGACGCATGTCCTATTTATTTTTACATCTGAGGCTATTTTCAATCCTTTATAAACTCATCCTTTGTTTTGTGAATGTTTACATACCCCTCATTAGTTATACCGTTCTCCGATAGGTTTTCCTGAAATAGTGACAAACACTTTTCAACCCCCGTCTAGATCGCTTAGGTAGTTGTTGTCTGACGTCAGCTACATCCTTCATACAAGTCTCATTAAACGTGTTGATCCAACGTTTTGAGATGTATGAATTGTTGTCTCGAACATTTTGTCTGATTCTGAATAGCCTACTAAGACGTATTTTCACATCTTCAACTAGGTCCCGCTTCAAATCGATTTACACTTGTACCAGTGAATATGGTTCTTCTGCAATCAGTTACTTGACATGCACATGTATGTGAAAGTATTTACCGAATAAGTGGATTGGTATTTTTTCTGAAATACTGTCTGCTGATTGCGAAAACACTGAACAATCACCTTCGAAGTGCATAGAACAGTTTTTTAACCTGATCCGAAGATGGTTCTCTGATGTTACTACACAAGACAACAAACAGTGCTAGCAATTGAGAAACCCACAATTTAACATTAATACACAGGTTGCATGCACAGTTGCGTGGCATATAAACAAAGTCCACACGGACCGTGACATTCAAGTATCGTCTGATTAGCTCGGTCGCACAGATATCACATCCAACCACAATATGTCAATCCATGAAACATCGTGAATTCATTGGATTCGATCAACCGCCTTGAAACAATTATGTTAAGGACAGGCTGTCCTGTGTAGATTAAAATCGATTTACGGATGATGGAGTTAAGTGTGGATGATAAACCATGTGTTGATGCACACTAGTTCTAAGGTGAAAACCAAAGGCTGGTTTCTGTTGAGGCTGCGAAAGGTTGTTGCAGGATATCCATCAACCTTTTTTAAACCATGGTTGACGGAAATGTTTCTTTCGAGACTAACGGCAGTTAACGGTTATAACTCTGTATGAAGAAAAGACATTAAAAATAATCTTCGATTTTTGGTATTGGTATGTTCGCCGAGCTTGGCATTTAGGTTGCAAACGTTTCATCACCAAGCGAGGTGACATCATCAGTGCGTAATCGTTTTAGCGTGTAGTTTTTGAGCGTGGAGACCAATCTCCACGCTCAAAAACTACACGCTAAAACGATTACGCACTGATGATGTCACCTCGCTTGGTGATGAAACGTTTGCAACCTAAATGCCAAGCTCGGCGAACATACCAATACCAAAACCATCAACCCGAGCTACGAACAGCACCACCACTGTTCACATCTATCCGAAATCTTCGATTTTAATAACGTCCGATATTTATAGCCATATTCCGGGAAAGACATCCAAAGCGTCTGAAAGTTATCTTCACGTCCACACTGTAGCGGTGCAGTGAAATAACATCACGGATGAGTAGCAAAAACATGTAACTCAGTTACTGCACCACATTAAGACAGTGACTGTGCGATCGACCTGAGTATAACTGTGAATGGACTTCGTCTGTCAGGAACGTACCACTGACGAAGAGACTAACATGACAAAAGCCTCTAACGCTGTGATTTGTCCGAGTCTAGCTGTCAATTCTGAGCAAGCCCAACCTAGCTGAGCTACAACATCGATCTACTTCCTCAGACGCGGATAGAACGCAAGCGGATTAGACTCTCGGTTAGGCCTAAGGTGTGTTGCAAGGAGATCGTACTATCGATCAGCTAAATCAATAACTAATCTGCACCACAAGAAAAATAGCAAAACAACGCTGCCAATCATAAAATAACTCCCAATAAACGGAACCAGTGATGAGCACTGAGGGGAAACGAATGAGTTTTTTATCATAATAAGCCATACAAGTATGTGAAAAAACATCCCTTTTCTGGTATGTATGTCAATTTCATAGGTAATCAGAATGGCAAACATTTGACCGTAGAAAGCCCTTATAAAATCGCGAAATGCAGCCAGTTCAACTTAAGAGATACCATTCAGGTTCGGTTCGACTAGTGACCTGATCCTCTTTGATTTTGGCTGTGCCAAAAGAGATTTCAGTTGGGCTGCAGGTTCGATTTTGTCTTCATGTCTGGCAGTCCATCGTTCGATTCGCATCCGGTTGGATTGGCCTATTCGGAACAAAGCCATTTCTAAATTGTCCAGCCTGTCGTACGAAGTGAGAAGGTATGTAAATTCAGTAGCGTAGAAAGCAAGGACAGATTACAAAAAAAGGACAATGAAAATTTTAAATTACAAAGGTTCAAAGTTCAACAACGGGGAGTATATACTAGATAAATAATCTTGCTTGAGGTCCAATGCTAGAATCTCTTTTACCTAAAAAAACCCAGACAACCAATTGAACGCTGCATGCAACTAGGTCGATCTTATGGAAAATAGCGCCAGAAATTCCTGGGATGTGTACTCTAGAATCCCCTCAGGGAGGGAGGAATCTAAAACATAATCAAGATGAAAATGTGTAACACGACCATATTACTAACAAACGTACATGCACAAACAGATTACACGATTCTGATGACATACTGAGTACAGTTCGGAAACGTAGATCAAGCAATGTTTACAAAATAAGATAATGGATAAAAGGGAGCAAACGAACAATGTTTATATGAACGTATTCGTTGAACGTGGTAGTGTGATAGGCCCAGGTGCTTGAAACGAATAGAATAAATACTAGTAAAACAAATACAAAATTAGAAGGGACATAAGTTCCCGAAACAGAAATGTCACTGATTTTGATCCCGCGACACTGCCGAAAGCTTATCAGTTCATGAGCTGGCAGGAAGCCAGTGACACCTTACAGAATCAGGTCTTGATGTCAGAGCTTTATCTTTCTAACCCAAATCATACACTGACCACCTGGCTGCTTCTTACAGGTAGTGTGAAAAGCGCACGGTGCGGTAAGTGATAAGTTAGCATCCGTAAAACGCATCCGGCCATTGGAGCCTGTGGAAAAAATTGACACTCATCGACATGCTAGGTTTTCTGTTCCTAAAACACTCCGGCAAACCGTATGATTGCCTATGCGATGCTCCCATCACACACATGCAATGTTACGATGAAACAAGTAGATGAAAACACAGTCTCTGGACATCATCTACAACAATTTTTTATTGTCACACACGTACCGTACCGAGGTGTTGTACACACTGTCCTTTAAAGAAAAACCGTCATTCGAGGAACATAGATGGCGGAAATTCACAGGCCCCATTCCAGTTTTGGATATTCGACTGCCGACCTTACCAGACAACCCATCAGAAGCGATATAGCTACTCAGGTAAGCCATCATCTTGAACTCATCCAATGTACCATATGCGATGACGAGCGTGGGCACAATCCCTAAACAGTCTTGGAGCCTTGTGCATGGTTGAGGTAAAGTGTAGACCGTTAAGATGAAATGATAGAGTTAGTCTGATCAAGACAACCTGTGCTACTTATCTGGTATTACAGACTAAGGCGATATCACCAGCAAGCTTTGGGTCTCGAAACTGATCTGAAGGGCACAGTTTCACATTTTTGTTTTAGCAGTCGAGTAGAGAGCTTTCCGGGATGTCAACAATAACAAAGTTGAAGAGAAACCAGAATAGAGTAAGATAGAAAACGACGAGGAAAGACTTACCAGTTTCATAATGCACGACGAGCACGCAGCTTTATGTATTACTCCTTTACACATATAATGGTGGCTAATGAAGACAAAAACAACATCCCTATCAGACATCTTTCAATGTCTCTAACAGTACTCAAATTAAATTCGACCACAGCCGAAAGTAGCTAAGAAAAGCTGAAATGGATACTGTTGCATCGGAATAAGCCTTGCACCGTGCCAATTTTTCCAGCCATAGCGTAAAACATTATCGAAGAAATGGAGTTAAACCGAGTGAAGAGAGACTACCTGTTCCAACAGGATTCATGAGCTAAGGTAATTTCACAACTGAAATTTATCGTAATACTGTTTAAAACCACGCTTGCAAAGGCGAAAGAAAGAACCGCACAAATTTACTCGCTTTACATAATTACATACAGGTAGCAGCTTGTATGATCCCACTATTATCGGTAACTGACGGGTTCTGCTGAAGCACACATCAAATTTTGGTATTAGAAAGTCAAATGGAACTAAAGAAGATAACCGGGATAAATATAAGCAGAAACTGCTCAAGATTTAGCAAAGTCTTTCGACTGAACTCTTCTGCAGCGAGTCTAACAAATCGACATACGGCGCCCGCTTTCTATTGTGCACTTTCATCTAGTGAATTTGCCAATGGTTGAAGATTGAGTCTACCACGCCATACAGCTTCTGAAGGTCTTCTATTAACTGAAAATGGAACCACATTAGTATTAAACTAAGTGTTATTTCGGTCCTTGGTGAATCCTTCAATTTCCACTTCTGTTAACTCTTTCTGCATCTCATTATTCTTTAACTGATGCACTCTTCCCTACTTTCTATTTTCATGGATCTTGCTTATGGCATTGGATGCACATGAGAGCCGTTCTCTGGTGATAGGAACAGCAGTGGTGTAATCACTAACATCATGTGCTCTGCGACAGATGAAGCGTCTAGAAATAAAATCCATTTATCAGGCTCTCAACGCTCTTTTGTGTACACTAAAACCATGGTCAGCATAGATTCGTTCGTGAAAAAGTGGTGCTTGTTAAATTCAGTGTACCCAAACACGTGTCGGTTGGACAGTTGACTAGTTCTATGAGTTTCGCTCGTGGTCTAACTTTCTGGAACTAACAGCCCCACTGAAAAACTAAGATATTTGCCCCACACCCTTCCGCATTTAATGGAGTTTCACAAACCTAAGAAGTGACTTCCAGTTTTTCTGAGCTTTCCAGTACCTTGAAAGTTATACGCCACCTTTCATACACCCCCCACCCTACCAACAAACTCGTCATCGGCCATTAATGGTGACCAAACGATGAATCAAATAAACAGCTATATGGTCAACCTCGAGAACAACACATCAAAATAGATCTCTTAATCAGTCAAACTCCGTAAGCGACATATATATTCCGAAAATTAGACACCGAAGCGAAGCGATTAGTCGTAGAACGCAAAGGTGTTCACACGTAAAACAGAAAACAATAACCGCCTCGTTTTCCAAAACACTTTAATTACAAGGAACAATGTCGACAATAGTAAGACAAGATGCACCAAACAGGAGGTAGGGAAGAAAAAGCTATGCATACACTTACTCTCCGAAAGAATTATTGTGAATGAATTCCATGCCCAAAAATTAAACACAATATCACAGAAAGCATTTGCTTTAGCCTGATTTGATGTCATCTTACAAAGTCGATGCATGACAGTCTCGTGCTCTAGATATCAGCTGTCTCGTTCCGTCGCTGTTAGATGTCTATATCACTTAAATTTCTCTTGTGGAGGCAGTTACAATGGTAATACAACAAAACAGCTAGCAGAAGCAAAAAGCATTCTGTAACTTGGTTTGCCAAGGACTTAATCAGGTGTGAGCTACGAGGCTGCGATCGACCAATTGTTCAGTGTTTTACAGCACACCCTATAAGTTTTGAAGGATTGTGCGTCTTTATAAACCGTGTATAACAGAAGCTACCACCATCAATATACTACCACCGGAACTGTGTGCAGGCGATCCAATTCTTCTGACCTGTTGTTAATCGGTTGAAGCATAGTCCGACATAGACAAATCACGCTTCCAAGTACCTTAATATGAACCCTAGCCAACCTCCGCTCTCTGTATGTGACCTTTATCCATTCCACAAGCACCTGTTAAGTACCCCATATGCCTGGCGTGATTTAATCTCTGACTCCCAATTATCATCCAATTTGATGCTCGTCGTTAGTCAAAACAACACTTCGCATGCAAATGCCATTCATTTGGTGAATGTAAGCTTTGAAAAAAGAACTTACTGGAGGAATATCTTCGCTGGGAACCACCGTTCCGATGAAATCGGAATAAGTGATCGATTGAAAATATGCTACGATCGAACCAGCCTATACCAAAATCGATAAATCCAACTTAAAAATCGTTATAGCCCGTCTTCACTACAGAGTATTGTCTGTTCAATACTCACAGTTATCCAACTTATCATAGTTTCATTACAAACCGAGCTTGTAAGCAAGTTAGGCTATTGCATCACTTGGCAAATGACACTAATGACACTTATGTTCGAGGATTGTGCACTACTTGTATCAGACATTCTATCAGGCTGAGAGACAGTACCAGAGTAACCCATCCCACTGGCTGCATTTTTTAAGTGCCACGAATGTAAGCGTAACATGTCACGTGAAATTGTCATCAGGAAATTCAGATTGTGAAACTTAAGCGGACGTGCGCGGGAAATTTCCAAAGTAAAGATGTGCCTACTTAATATAAATAAGTAGTTAACGGCTACCACAACTTAGGCGACGTTAATACTCAGAGGGCAGGGGTAAAAGGTGGGGGATATATCGGAAATAGTAACCAAAAGAACAAAATGCATATCTACACATTAAAAGACATAGAACTGCACAACGTGATCCGAAAATCACTGCACACCGGATGAATGCGCGCAGTTAGACACTCACTTTGAGGTAGAAAACAATGTGTCCTGTCGACTTGCATTTAATGCGGCGTTCATCACGTACCTCATACGGGTCTGTAGAAACAATACGTTGAACAGAATGTCCGATATTAGAAACATAATGGTAGAAGTTAAAGGATCGTTCGTCAAAATAACATGTAACTACGTAATTCAAAACATTAAGTGCACGCGTACGACTCTAAGACGGCAGAAAATTGTGGACACCTGTGGAGTAACACAATGGAAAACTCCAACAAATAAAATTGGGCAAGGTAGACAAGAAACGTACCTGAAAAACGCGGGCTGCTGTGTCAGCGATCTGACCCACTTTACTTATTTCCAGATTCAGTAAAGTGCATGACAGCATATAGTAATACGGTGCCTTTCTTCTCAAATCAACGACGCACGGGTCCGCATCGAATACTTCGGCAAACGCATCCTAAATATTACAGTGGATTAATGTATTTACAAACACGGCTTGTTACTCTGTAGATTGGTGGTACATCCACAGAAAGTAGCTGACGACGGCCGCTACCAAGTGCGACCGCAAGCCAGACAGGTAACTCTAATTTAGAGCCCGCAGGGACATCGAGTTGAACACGGTTGTCGATGTCTTCGGAATCTGCTGCCTCGTGCGTTTGGTTGGCGGAACCGGTGGTAGTATCTGACAAAAGCAGCGGCGCTAGGCCAGGCAACGTCACACGAAGTCGACATGATGTTCGTTCGCTGGATGCGACGATATCGTCCAGATTCAAATAAGCCCCAGCATGTGTAAGTGACAAAGTATAATCAAAGTCGATAAAGGAAGGTTGCCTGAAAAGAGGACAATAAAATAAGGTGAAAAAAACGATATTGGCCATTATTACGGCCACAAAACCCCCAACCCGACATACAGTGATGAAACCGTCGATGAAAAAACACGGGGCCTGGACCACTGTGAATTATTAACAAACTATGAAACAGAAAGTGTAACGTCAACGAGTGACTTCTTTAACAGCACTAATGAAGTCAACGCACTGTCCGCACAACTCTGGGTTGTTGAAGTTATTCTTAAAACGCACCACCTTCGTTCGCCTCAGAAGCTCCTCAAAATAGCAGATTCACAATTGGCATGCTCAAACACGTTGAATAACAGACAATAATGGTTTGCAACAAGGGGTCTCGACATGGTCGTGTAGCGCAGAGTTACAAGTGGCTATATAACAACATACTGAGGCTGACATCCCGCACCAAATCCGTACTAACAAAACTTTGCACGAAACGACTCGAAAAATGGTCGAAAACGAGTGCTTGTGAGATACCAAACGACGTCACTTCAATATCTGAGTCTGCGTTATTTGATGCAGTCAACATCAACTTGACAATAATGAATGCAGAATATTGACGTATTAGCTGGTTCTTACTAGTAAGTGTATTGATGCAGTCATCAACCGCACGTATTATGTAGATAACGATGACTGTCATGAATGCGGTCTGATCTTCATGGGTACAAACAAATCAGGTAGACAGGCAAAAAGCAGTCAGAATCTCAAACATACCGCATTTCAATCGTTGTGAGATTGATAGTAACTGTAAGTGTGGCATACTATACGGTCCAGAAGTTTCAAGTATCACTCAATGTTACTGTAAGAACACTAACTGCTTGGATCAGTAATGAGAACCGCATGTGAACGTCACATTTATAGTTCTCGATTTAGACGGGTCTTTCATCGATTCTTGACTTACTGGTTTCGGGTGATGACTTCCAGAAAACGACGTCCTGTAATCTAGCAGGCCAGCCAGCTGTTTGCGAGGTTTCTGATGACAGTGAAGCTCGTAGTCAAGCTGGAATGGATATTGTACGGAGTTTCAAGGTGGAGTAACGTCTGTACAACTGAATTCCAACAAAGACGCTATTGTCTCATCGAACTTAGTACCTTGGTGGAAGTCTGACCATACAATGCAGAGAGGAGTGTGTATTCGTTGGATCGACATACAAGCGAAGCTAGTAGCTCGGGTGCAATCAAGAATGCGCCCCATGATGCAATTATCCATCCTGAAGTAGGCCAAACATTCAAAAATGACTGTGATTGCAGGTCATAAAAGAGTCTCATTTGATAACCTTGCAAAAGGATAAAAACGGCTGAAGGGTATGTTTGGTGCCAGTGCATAACGTACCCATAAAGATGAGAGACCACCACAGATATGCGTGCCTTATGATCCCTACACGATGCACAAAAACAGGAGGCAAAATTAGGTAGGACAGAACGTTCTGTGCAACTAAGCCAGTTCGGTTGTTGTTGAAAAGAAGAATATATAACGCTAGTATGCGTTCTGTTTTGCCCTATGGTCCGGAAACATGCCCTGTTCGCGACAAAGATGTTAACCGACTTGTGTTTGACCATCGCTGTTTTCGCCACTTAGCTCACACCAAGTAGACTGATCGCGTGAACAAGGTGACCCAGCGCCGGCGCGTATTCCGGAACGCTCAGGATGCACGATCAATTGACCAACTGATGAGGTTGCACAGCTTGCGATGGTTGGGTCACGTACTCCGCGTGCCAGCTGTGTGCTTACCGTTCCGAACCTCATATACTGAGATCACCAACAGTTGGGTGAGACCACGTAGTGGTCAAGCAACAAAATGGTCATGAAATAGTGAGACCTTGACTGCTCCGTTGAGCAAAGTATATATATATATATATATATATATATACCACCGGCTAACGATCGCCGTACTCCAAGGGTGCTTTTGAATCGGTTGACCGATGCCTTTTCGACAGGGGACTACATGGATCAATTAGGCTAACAACTCAGCATTCTGTCATAAGACACTAGCTTAGGTCGGTCTGCAAGGAACTACCACATAAACTCCACACCAAAAGTGATGTTTGTCAAGGTTGCGCGCCTTCTCTATTCTAACTCAATATCGTTATGGAAGAAATAAAAGGACCGTTTGGGGCATTCATGAGATCAAGGCGTTAATACCATACCAGACTGAAAAATCATCAACCAGGATTGTACGTATAACAGGTAGGGTTTTCTGACGAGCATCATGAGATGCCGCCGTCATCAGGTAGCATTAGCTGTTTCGCACAAAATCTTTTGGGATTGGCTTTGCAGCCTAAAACTGTGGCGATAACTTATAAGAAAATGAAACTCCAAAGGCTGCCGACCGATAAGTGTATTTAGGAATCTGTATAAAGAACGGTTGGGGTATGGGGTCCGTACTGTTAAAGCCACGACGGGTTCTCGCGATCATAAGACTACATACAGCTTTACTATGCAACAACAGAAAATGCAGCTCATCACCAAAAGACTTAACCTTAACAAGACATGAGGATTCGCGAAGCTCGACGACCTGATGGCTTGAACTGAGTGGTGTAGTGATCACACCGACAAAGTCACTCATTGAGTAAGCCAGCAGGTAGAAGTCTGACAAACTACAGTCCTCGACCGTCCAGATTGGGACGTGGAAGACTGAAATCATTTTCCGAAAGAAGGGAGACCAGTTCTATGGCAATGCTATCTACCTACTGCCTTGCAGTACACGCTTTTGAGCCGAAGGCCTTGGTTAAGAGCCATAATCGTTCTCTTGTCTAGGTCTGTGAGTCCTGATAACAGCTTAGCATACAGACAACCATGAGTACCAAAAACAATACTAATTCCATGCTATTTTGGCCACCGCTCAGTATCAATCAGGGCGCTCTATCTTCTGCATAACGCAGAGCAGAAAGACGAAACAATGCTAGTATTGACCCCAACGTTCTGTCTAATTTGGTTTTTAGACCATTCACAGCCACTATTCCTAGAAACTATCCTTCATATCCCACAACAGATATAATCCTAGTACCACAGTCCAAGCGTGTTCCATCTCTTACCAACCACCCCCCGGTTTCCACCGTTCTTTGCTCAAGTCTGCAATGCGAGCCACTATGGCTGCCTTCGACGTTGGTACTCTGAAACAAGTAGGTCAACAAACAGTCTCCTCTCGGACACTAAACTAACCGAAACTCGAAGTCTGCCGCATTTCAGAGAATGGAATCTAGAACGATATTCAACATATCAAAATGACACATGCGTTGTTTACTCATTGCTGGTTTTATGCTCTATGACACTCTACGACCGCCGCTATCGGACAAACACAACGGCTGCAACCGCATTAGTAAATTGGATTCCCGCTAACAGGAAACGCTATATCAAGTGTTCAACGACGATACATTATTTTAAACCTTAAGCCACTAGCAATCAGTAGGTTCGTTACATAGGAGTGACCAGGATAGGCTGGCAGATACCTACTTATCGAATAATTCCGATGACGATGTTACAGTCGTCGAGGCTGCTACCCCGGACAAGTGTTCTGATACTTCAAGGGTATTTTCGCCTAAACGCTCAGTAAATAAGTAGATAGTAAATGCACCGCCCTCTTCTTCATGCAGACAGCCACTTACTCATCGGGAGAGCCATAAGACTCCTGCAAAGACAACCGCCCCAAATGTTAGGGAAATATCAATAGGACCTTTGGGACCATCTCTGTGCATGGTTACTACCTGCTTGAACATAATACGAACGCAGCCAGTTTTACAAGCTATTATAGCTTTAGTATAACCAGGTTTTTCGACTAGATTCTGACAAAAAGAATCGCAACCGAATAACACGAGACTGCCAGACAGCCCACAGTCTATGAAGCAAAAGTAGAACAGATAAAAGAAGACAAGGCATGTAAACCTTGCAGCCCCAAGAGGAAACAGGCAGGTTGCCCCGAAAGGCTGTGCAGATGATAGCCCGCAATCGCACCACCACTGTCGTCGTACTTGTGCAGAGGATGTCAGCAAGCAAGTTGCTTCGACGGGCACTGCAATGGTTTGCTCACGCCACCGTTGTCTCCGTATTTACTAAGAGGCCCGCTCTCCGCGCAAGTAGGCGTAAGCAGCAACCTTCTGAGAATCTTATAAGCTCATAGAAGATAGGAAGTAGTCAGAAATGCCTGCCATACGCTGTCTGCTCCCCCACAGGACAAAATCTTATGGGAAACTTTCACCCCCTCTTCTCATTCTGGGGTCATCTCAGGATGAGATGGCTCCAAGCTGTGTTAACTTCTAGGGATCATTCCTACAGTACGTATCACCAGGACGTCGGTCAAGCTGTGTTAACACCAAATTCCTCAGTTTGATGAACAAGTTATCAGGACTTATGCAGCTGGCATGCGATAAACATCTTCACGTTATCGCACTTACCGAAACGTGGACAGTACCTGAAACCAGTGATAGTGAGATCACTATCAAACTCGATTCTGCTTCCCGTGCTGATTCTCAAAGAGGATGTACGGGGGGATGTGGCTGACTAAGTTCGCCTAAACCTGCCCCCACCTCTCCTTAGCAGTGTTAACATATTCTCTTATATGTGCGATATTATCTGGTTGCAGATCAAACTCTGTGGCCAAATTCACTGTTGTCAGAAGGTACGTACCACCCACCATCCGGCTCTCGTTTAGATGACGGTATTCTTTAATATCATCTCGATACTTTTACTTCACTTCAGCACTTCTCCCATCAACTCGTTGCGAGTGATTTTAATGCCCGGAGAGCGGCTTGGATTTGTCCGAGACAGGTTTCTGGAGAAAGTTCTGATACGTGACTGTTCTTGATAGTAACGCAGAGAGCTTGGACCTAGCACGTCCACACACCCAAAAGACATGTCCAGGACAAATTGCTTCTTTGCTGGAACCTCATAAGTACTAACAAGGTACGCTGCGTAGATCAGGTAAAGACTTTGTCTCTCCTTGAATACAGAGATCATCTAATCCTGGCCTTCGATTTTCTTTGTTATTGGACAGAGAAACAAGAACAAAAGCAACCGACTCTCAATTTTAGCCGGGCCGACTCTGATGGTTTGATGAACTACTTCAGCACGATTTTCACAGGAATAAGTTTGGGGACCACGGACTTTCAACCTATCAAAGATATTAGTCACGAACCAAGTAGATCGTATATACCCCGCGAGTTAATCGAGCGCTTCCCACGCCCGCCCATACCACAGGGTATTCGCCACCTCCTTGACCTTCGTGCACAGTTACTAGTGATACAGCGGTATCCCGGTAAACCTGAGGACATCAAGGCGTTCATCAAAGTTCGTAATCGATGCAAACCAAAAATCCGTCAAAATCACTTCGCAGCACAATCTAAAGTGCTCGAACTGGTGCAAAAGAAAAAGAACTTTACCTTTAAATACATGCATCATCGACGCAAGAATCCTCCATCAGCCTTGTCCTTATGTCGAACAAACGGCGAGGTTACCACTGTAACACACAAACTCGCCGAAATATTTAGAGATCATTAAGCTGTTGTCTGTAATACAGCGATATCACTTGCATCCAGCCTAGCGCCGTCAGCTTACCGCAGCAAGGCGCTGTTAGTCTAGTAATTACTTAACCGGAGTGCTCATTAAGATAAACTACGTTGCTCATTTTACCTCAAAAACTCTATCGTTGCTTGATAACATTGTGATCCATAAAAGTGGTGCGGCACCAGTTTCTAATTATTCTTTTCCAAGAATAATGCTTGCATGAAATCAAACGGAAACTGAGTCGGCCGGGAGACAAACGCTTCCAGCCTCGCACTCGCGTAACAATCACTGATCACTTCTAACACAGTGATGTAGAGGATTTCGGATTTAGGAACTTCCAAACAACCCCATCTAAACAGCACAACACAGCCAATTACACAACCAAAACTCTATCGACAAGTGGGTTACCAATACACGTAGAGAGACACTCAGAAAACACACTTACGTCGTAGGCGTTTACTCAAAGATCATAAATGTGTCTGAAGGAGATTAAAAGTGAATTTCTACTTTCGTAACGTTGTATACAGTATTTTCTACTTCACAACTGTCGTTGTTATTCAGACTTTCCACCTACCTCAAGTTCATATGTGCAACCGACGTTTAAACCAAGTGAATCGAACGAATCGACAATCAATAATACAAATCTTACTTATGAGGCCGCGAGCCCTGCGTTCTCTCTGCGTTCAGTGTTGTAAGCAAACAGATTTTTGCAGAGTTAGAGGTTAACGGAACCAACTGACTATTGCAACAAATTTCTCTATTTATCTGTCATCGGAATTATCTCCGATGTGGTCTCCAAAATTACTGAGAAACAGCACGACATACTGCATCCATTGGATACTTCATTCAGTGTAGTGGAATTCTGGACCAACGCACCTTTACGAAATATTGTGAGTCAATTGCCTTCATTTTCATCACTTTTTCACCTCGTATTCGCACCTGAATTATGCAGTGTTTAGATCCACAACACTTCACACAGATCCTAAGACCCTTTGGTAACCCAGTACGCACACACAATTGCTGAAACTGCTCTTCACAGCTCCACAAAGAATGCATCACAGGGCTGGATTGTCTAGCTTTAATAAAATATAACGAGTAATTCAAACAGTGTAATAGAAATTATTATTATTTGCATACCCATTTTGGATGTAAACGTGTATAAATGGCCTCAAGTTTCAAACAAATTACCACGCCTATATGCTACAACCATTTATGGTTGCTTGTGGCCAACACTGTTACGTGTAGCCAATGTCTACATTTGCGACTGGAGAACGTTGGCTATAAGTACATGGTCGTAGTCTGTGTGCGCAGTATGTTGCGCAAAGCATCATAAGCTTACACTGTATTGATCGGGACGGTTAAAATAAATTACTGCTCATAGTCTCTATAACATTAATCCGTCAAACAAAACATACTGAAGCAAACAACCAGATTAGAAATATTTGAATTCACTCAAGAATATCAATTAATAACTGATAACATGAAATAATCGACTGCGCAGCCCACAATCAATGGCAGAATTGTCAAATTACATTTTTTGTAAAAGACGGCCCGTGACCAAAATACATTCACGATTCATTAAAACAAGTTTATTTCAGATTTCGACCGGTTTCCAGGGATATTATCCGAAAGTTTTCTTTGCCTCCAGTAGAAAGTATTCAATGTTTTCTTTTATCTTCTGCTACAAATAAAGGCTTTCTCGCAAGGCTTAAAAAGTAGCACGATGTCGCTACATTCGGCCGTCTGCGTGGGTAATTCGAAAATTAGTTCTACAACAATACAGAAACTGTTGCGCATTCAATCTAAACTTCCCGCAGATGTTCCCTCTCTTGTTATTCATTCCAGATCACCTGCCTACGTATTAGTCGACGTGTTCCACACAACATGAACGTCCCTAGAACTGTGACATCCGATCCCCCTGGACTGACTTGTTTGAACAGGTTAAAAAACCCTTTGTTGTTGGGACTTTGATTTTCGTGTCACCATTGGCGTTGTGCGGATCACCGCCTCGTCCCTTTGTTACCAACACACTGGTTGTGATTGTTCTTTACGTCTTTTCTTTGGTTTCGGATTGCCTCGGGCTGTCTTTGATCGCTGTTCCGTGTGTACATTTGTCGTCCTGTTACAATTGGTGCCAGAGGTGGCTTGAATGCGGAACCGGATTTCACTTCATCATCGTTATCGACGGATTCAACCATCGAAATGAACCAGTTGTGTTGCGAAATTAAACCATCACCACGCCAACCTCCTGTTTACATTCCCGTTGATGACTTCGATGACTGGGCATTCAAAGTCAAAATTTACTTATCAGCAGTGAACTGCAAGCCTCAAAGCTTTTATATCCGTGGTTTTTTGAGTGATACAGCTATGAAGGAATTTCGTATCTCTTCTGTGGCTCCAGATTCACCATCCGAAGTCATACGGGAAACCCCAGGAGGACTCCTCGGGCGTACGGAATTAGTCCCTGTTTATCGCGAAAGATTCCATGCCAGGCGCCAGCAACAGTCGGAATCGGTGGATTCATTTCTTCGTGACCTGCGGGAATTAGCTCTGAAAGCGTTTCCACAATCATCCCCGAAAGAAAGAGACTGTCAGTTTTGTGACCGTTTCCGTCCGGGGCCATCCAATCAGGAATTACGTGGAAAATTCCTGAGAAAGCCGTCGTCATCGCTGATAAAGGCGGTTGAAAAAGCACGAGCTTTTGAGGCGGTACAGCAGTCGATGTGCGACACCACCTCAGGGACAGAATCCAGATGGTTTGCCGCCCGAAACGTTCCCCAACCAAGTTCTCCAGCGAGTAATTACATCTAATGTAAGAGATTTGTGTCCCGCGCGCAGAACTGTGGACACAATCCGCCTCTAGCAACGAGCGGAGTAACACGAGGTAGGTCATTTTTGTCGTATGCATCTATGCCTTCTGTTATCCGTCTCGCCAATACTGACGTAGATAAGCTAATAAATGTGAACGGTAGACTGGACAATTTGGCTATCTGCTTTTTGATTGATACTGGTGCCTCGTGTTTTATTTTAAACTCGGCCGTGGTAGCCCAGCTAAATTGTAAAATATCCAGCCTGAGTACCGCCATCAAATATTGACGACAAATGGCACCACCTTAGAGACGGGCTCGCAAGTAGTGGCCACAGTATAGCTGGCTAATTTAACCACTCAACATCAGTTTACAGTAAGCAGCGACCTGCCATGGAGCGCGATTTTAGGAATGGATTTTCTACGACGGCACTGCGATGAGATCGACCCAGCCTCGCAGACAATCTGTTTTCGTTATAGTATCAAGAATATCGGGTTGGAGGGCAAACCTCAAACAGTAAACGTACTAGGAGCTTCCGATAACGTGAACGAACTGAAATCGATGTTGATACAACCATTACTAACTAGGACGGCTTTGCTCTACACTGAAAGACTCATGCCAACAGGCCTTTTACGCAGCTTCTCCGACGTGTTCCAGTACGGTAATGGAACCTGGGTGGACTGAACTTGTACAACACGAAATTGATCCAAGTGTCCACCGCCCTTTTCGACAACCCGCCAGGAGACTTCCTGTTCACTATCAGTCACAACTGAATGCCATGTTTCCAGACATGCTAAACAAGAGAGTCATACGCCCATCGACTTCCGCTGGGTATCCCCGGTCGTGTTGGTCACAAAGATGGACGGGAGCTTACGGTTATGTGTTGAACTACAGACCTCTGAATGTTATAGCAAAAAGAGATTCGTTTCCTCTGCCACGCATACATACCACACTCGATGCTTTGCATGGCGCAAATTGGTTCTCCACGCTTCACCTAGCTTCGAGGTACTGGCAGGTTGAAGTCCGCCCCGCAGGTCGTCAAATGACGGTCTTTATCATTCCATCTGGGTTGTATGAATTTGAAACAATGCCGTTCGGCCTAGGTAACGCGCCTGCTACTTTTCAGCGTCTAATGCAGACAGTGTTGCAAGATTTAGTACCAGGCCAATGTTTAATCTACCTCGACGGCAT